>CM060705.1:113400553-113653053 GCA_030686995.1 Artemisia argyi | reverse complement strand
AAACGGTGTAATCGATATATACTTCATATTCACAATTCACCTCTTGTACCAATAATATGTATATTCTGTAATGTATAATTTGGATTTACATGTTTTGGTTGTTTCATCTTTTCATTAGTTTACGTATTTATGCAGGTACTACAACTTCGGCGCATCACCCGAAAGGGAGTTCACAAGGACAAAGTTCGGCTTAATAATTATCTATTAGTCTGCTTTTATTATATTGTATGAAAAATATACTGATATCCTTCTACTCAAAATACTTCCATTTTTCGGTCAGTGCAATACAAGCCACGGAGGTAAAACTTTCTCTGACCATTGTGAGGAATACGGACAAGAGACAAGAACTAAAAAATATGAAGATCAAGAGCCTATATATGAAGGTGAGGTGGTTCTAGCAGAACAAGTGGACAAGGTTTGTGTTCAAGCAGAATAGACAAAGGACAAGATTGGGTTCACGCGAAGGCAAGGTAGGATTTTATCTTAAGTTAACTGTTTCCTATAGTTTCTTTCTGAAACATTTACCTTAAACAAATCTATTAAGATGGTTGTTCTTTTAAATAGGGGGTTTGATAAGAAAGTTCCTGAAGAATAGTGCAAATCAGTTGAATATATAAATATATATATATATATATATATATATATATATATATATATATATATATATATATATATATATATATATATATATATATATAGGTACGTTTTATCTATTGATGTACTCAAATTTATGCTTTCGTTATGAACAATAAAGTGGTTCTGCTTTCTTTATTGTAAAGGCTTCATTCATATTGTTGTTTCAATGCTTGCAGCTTATTTTCCTTGCAGGAAAGCCTAAAAAAATGCGCATTATGTGTTTTCTTCCGGAATAACCATTTCAACGCAATGTTCAAGGTTGGTTAATGCATAATTTGTAGCTTAACAATAACTTGGCGTTGTCCAGTGCTATGTTCATGAACACATTGGTAATGTTATTTTGTATTATTTGCAGTTTGAGGATGCTTGGAAGACGTGGTATGGTGTGCAGAGGGATGCGGTTGTGGTATTTGAGGATGCCCTAAGAGTTAGTGGGTATGCTCGCTAGACTAATGGAATACTGGTAAGCTATAAATTTATCCTTGCATTTTTATTGTTGTTGCCTATATGATATGTTTAATTTGATTCTGTAGAACTTTGGTTTGTAAGGGACAGTTTACTTGCTGAAAAACAAAATATGTCTTTGCTGAACTTTTAAAGTTGTTTAGAAGAGGATTTGTTAGTTTTCTTATGTTCTTATATTAGGGTGAAACAAGTTGTTTTTGGTAGGCAGTTTGAGATTGCGTATTCCAAATAAAATCACAAGTTTCCTCTGTAGCGCGTCTATCTATAGGCATAAGCACAATATTTGGGATTGCTTATTAAAATGCAGATAAGGTGTTTTGTGTCCTTGAATAAAACAGTTTATTTGTAGATGAGCACTGTAAAATAAGCAATTCCAAACACTCCCTTAAAGTGCTTATGGTGGATATGAAGGAGTTATTTGCGGTTGTTATTTTTAACTGTTCATCTTATTTACTCTAGAATTAGCGGATAAGAAGTTTTATGTAAACATCCCGTGTATTACTAAGGTTTTAATTCAAAATCTTAGACAAAAAGTGTAACTGATCAGCCTAATCTTGACACATTTGTCGTTTGAGTGACTACCAAAAACTGCCCATTTTGAACCGCTACCTAGCCAAGCAGACCTTCCCTTTTAACACGGGCCGTGGTTACAGGATGGTGACGATCTATGTTTGTTGTTAAGCCTAGAATCGTAGACGAGTCAATGAAATGGCCACACAATGACCGATAATTCAGCTGGAAAGGTATGTTTATTGCTATTGTTATATGTTTATAGTTTTAATTGTAAACTCTCGGCATTACAGATTTTAACCAAAAAATAATGCCTCTTTTAGGCCACCACCAATGTTGTGCCTCAGCTCTGGAACCAGCAAGTGGTATTTTGCGGAAAAATGGCCTAACGGGTCGAAATAGGTAAGAAAAATGTTTCTGTGATTCTTAGAAATCTATCTACTGCATTTATCGGTCGTTGGTTCATGTTCACTACTGTTTAGAGGGTAGCTGGAATTGGTTATTTATGCATGTAGCCATGCTGGATTAGTCGAAAAGGGTAAGTTTTATTTTGACTTGATGAAAGAATATGGGATTGAACCAGGCGATCAACATTATGCTTCTATGGTGGACATATATGGACAAGCTAATAAACTACAAGAACCACTCACAATTATAAAAGAAATGCCAATGCAACCTACAGAATGTGTATGGGGAGCATTACTTACTGGATGTAGACTTCATGGAAATTCAGAATTAGCAGCTTATGCAGCAGACAAGATATTTGAATTAGGACCAGTGGTTTCGCGTATGCATGTTTTATTATCTAATGCGTATGGTCGTATGTTGCTGCTGGGGGATATGAAGATGCAGCTAGGACCCGAAAGATGTTAAGGGACATTGGGGTAAAAAGGAAACGGGATTAAGCTGGGTTGAGGAGGGTAATAAAGTCCATACTTTGCTGCAGGGGATAGACGCCATTCTAAATCAAAATAGATTTATGAAAAATTGGAGAATTTAGAAGACCAGATGGTGAAAGCTGGTTATGTTGCGAATACAAGTTATGTATTAAGAGAAGTGGGTGGTGAAGAGAAAAATGTGGTGATTAGATATCATAGTGAGAGATTAGCGATTGTGATTGCTTTAATTACGTTTTTAGATAATAGACCAATTAGAATTATGAAGAATTTGTGTATTTGTGGTGATTGTCATATTGCAACAAAGTTTATGTCCAAGTGTTCTGGAAGAGTAGTGATTAACCTTTACAGAATTATAGTCATCTAAAACATATTGACCGAGTCAGTATGTCATAATCAGTGAGTTAGAAACATCAATGCACAATTGTACTTGGAATATTTACCAGTTGTATTAGTCTAAATTTTTGTGACACTATGTTTGCCAATGGTCAATATATCGCATGGTAATGGGTTATAATGATTAAACCGATGAATTTAAATGTTGTATTAAAAAAAATCAATGCTGTAAAAAAATACACACGAGAGTAGGAAGGGAGGGGTTTTCATAATATCACCCTAAAAAAAGGGGTTTTTGCATATATATCGTTTCGAAAATGCATAATTGTATATATATTCAAAGCATGCATAAAAACCATTATACTATGTGTATCAAAAATTTGTACAAAAGATATATATGCAATTATTCATTTTGGGAAAAAAATTATAAAGGAAAATGGTTGTAATAAAAGGACCAGTAGTGTAAATAATAAAAACAGTATAAGTGACACTTGTCATATAATAGGTTCTGACACATATATAGATACCAAACTTGTCCAGAACCTTCAACAAAGTACGTTTTCTCTTTTATCATTTCTAAAAAAACATCAAACAGGTAACGCAATCTATAAAATTAAAATTTCAGGAATATTTGATTTCCTTACATACATCTTTATCGATTGATCTCTTATTTGATATAATTTCAGTGTACGTTTAACTGTTGTTCGGGTTTTATTTAATGGATTGCTTGCTTGCATGTTTTGATGTTTATTTGCTGATTATTATTATTATTATACAAGGCAATTTATTACAGATTTTTTTTTTTTTTTTTTTTTTTGAAACTGTTATTTGACTGTTTTGGTTTTATTTAAAGGATTTACTTTGAAGTTTGTGGTTATAATGCTGTTTAGAATTGGTTTGGAGTAGTTTTTGTTTTAGGGGTTTATAATTTCACCAACTGTGGTAGATTTTATGTAGTTTCTATGTCGAATTAAAAATATATGTTTAGAAATCTTTTATTTTCTTATTGCAAGCAGTTTAGAGATTAATTGGTACTTGGAGCATCATAATCTTATATCATAGTAACGGCGGGTTATTCTTTTGTTACGGGCTTGTGATGTTATCGGTTTTTTTTTTTTTTTTTTTTTTTTTTTTTTTTTTTTTTTTCTTACAAATAAAGTGAAGTGAATTCTAGAGGGTGTTTGGGATTGCTTGTTTTTCTTGCTTTTAAACAATTTACTTATAAGCTGCTTAAAAATTAGCAGTTCAGGAATTAATGTTAGGGTTTTCTTATAAAATGCACTAAACTCGAAGAATAGAAAATTTCAGAGAAATTCATATACAAATTAAAAGATCCTAGTTTTAATTGTGAAGATAAAAGAGTAAAGTTTTAATGTCACTCAAATAAGCACCTTGAAATGAGCAGATAAGCAGAATAAAAATTAGCATGACCAAACACCCTCTTAATTCAAAAGAATGCCTAGTTGGCCTTTCTGGCTACATAAAAACAAAATTGATACATTCTTATTTCTAGTAAGGGTATGTGCTATTTAGTATTTATTGTGGTTCTTTGCGATGTTTGTTTTCTAAGGTGCGTCGACTTATTTAGATTTAATGTAATAGGTGAACTTACCATTATTCTTTTGTTTTTGTGATACATTTGGTCTATTCTACATTTCTACCTAATCATGAAGTTTTAGTTGTCTTATGTTTGAAGCCTGAGATATGAAAATATATTTTGGGTGTGAAGTTCAGGGAACCTTGTTATTCTTTATGAATATTTTTTCTTAACTCTTAAGCTCATTGTTAATGATACAGCGTTAGTTCGAAGTAGGCACTCTATCATTATAAAATCTAGTTCATCTAATAGAATAGCAATTTTTCTCCTCGACTTTATGAAGTTGTATACATAGTTCTTTAACGTGATCTTTAATAAAGCTCTTACTTATCAGATCACCACTTCTATTTTTTCAGAAAACATGGGCCGCTTAAGCCGTACTATCTATGTTGGTAATCTTCCTGGTGATATTCGCGAAAGAGAAGTTGAAGATCTGTTTTACAAGGTTTGCTCCGACATCTCTTTGTAAATTCAATTAGCAAGTATTAATACTAAGTAGCTAATCTGCTTCTGTTTTACTTGCAGTATGGACCCATTGTTGAAATTGACCTGAAAATTCCACCTAGGCCTCCTGGTTTTGCATTTGTAGAGGTAAATATTGCATGTCATGTTCATATATCTTTTTTTGTCATTGCCTGGATTTCGTAAAAGTTTATTCGGACACGTCTCATCAATGGTTTCATCCACAACTTTGGTTGGTTCTTTTCAGTTTGAAGATGCCCGTGATGCTGATGACGCCATTTACGGAAGGGATGGCTATAAGTTTGATGGTCATCGCTTAAGGGTTCGTAATTAGAACCAGTCTTCTGTTGTCAGTTACTTGTGATATTTGTTAATTGTTGCTTCTTAGTTTGGTTTGTGTCTACCTGCAGGTTGAACTTGCACATGGTGGGAGAGTTTCATCTTCTGTAGACCGCCACAGCAGTTACAGCAGTGGAGGCAGTCGTGGTGGATTATCTAGGCGCTCTGACTATCGTGGTTAGTTCATCCTTCTGCTTTATCTGCTTATACCCTTTAGGCTTTACCTCCTTTATGTTTTGATGATAAAATCACTTCATTTGAACAGTTTATGTCACTGGATTACCTTCGTCTGCTTCTTGGCAAGATCTGAAGGTCAGTTTATGTTGCACATTATTTTGGTAACGAGGACAGTTCATTTGTATAAGTATTCTCTTTGCTAGACACACCATTTAACCCTACCACCATACTTTGAACAAATGACTTAATTATGTTTTTGGCTTTTTCTAACTGGATTATGGAATGGGCTTTGTTAGGATCACATGCGTCGAGCTGGTGATGTTTGTTTTTCTCAAGTTTTCCGTGATCGCGATGGTAAGATTACTTACTAGTTCTTCTTTTATTGAATATATGAAGTTACCTAGTATTGATATGCCAAATATAATCATACGAGCAGGGGTACCCGCGCGTTGCTGCGGGAATGTTGTGTTTATTCCAAATTATTTTTATTATTTTTAATTTTTTTAGGGACTAAATTTGCAAAAGATCGCTAACGGGGGACTAACGGTGCAATTTATAGCTAACGTGAGGGACTAAAAGTGTAAAATCGTTAGCTACAGTACACATACTATTACAAACTGATTTTTACTGTAGCAGTTACTGTTTTGTACTGTAGCAACGTTATTTTCAGTTTTAGTCCCTTAACGTGGCGTTCTTTGCAAAGTTAGTCCTTAGGGACTAACGGTGAAAAAAAAGTTAACCTTAGGGGCTGTTTATGTTTATTATTTGTACAGAAAAAGCCCCTGAAGTTACTGTTCCTTTTCAAATTTAATCCATATTTGTTAGATAACGGTCGTTAAGGACTAACTTTGCAATTGATCGCTAACCTCAGGGGCTAAAATTGGCAAACACGAAACTTGCAAAGTTACTGTTGCTACAGTAACAAATACGCCTTTTAGTATATATATAATTGCTTGATTGATGTGTAGTTTATGCTTATATTGGTCAACCTACCATAATACGTTGCTGGTCAACTGACCATGATTGTTAGATGTACCTATGCATGGTGGTGTCTTACGGTCTTACCTAGTAAAAGGACACTCATTCGTAGGTTGTATTTAGACGATGACCAGAGGAGGTAGTTGTCTTAGGTCTAGAAGGCGTTCATTTAATAAGTTCATGTGTACCTTGTTCATTTGATATATCTCTTTGTATTATTAAGTTGCATAGGGTTTTCTTCTGCCTACTAGCAAATACCAATAAGGCTTATTTCTATTATATGCAGGCATGAGAGGGATTGTGGACTACACAAACTACGATGATATGAAATATGCGGTCAGTTTTAACAATTGTCTTGCATTACATAAATAAATATGTGCTTTTTTGCTACTGGTTTAAGGGTGGTGTTGAATGATCTGATTTTATTCATATGGAAATTATAAGTCTTCTCTTTTTTCTTTTGTTTTAGATAAGGAAACTTGATGACTCGCTTTTCCGTAACCAGTTTTCCAAAGCGTACATACAGGTAAGTCATGGGATGTCTGGTGTTGTATTCTTGGGGTTTGTATGAATGTGTGTTTGAAGAGTGATTATCTCATTTTGAATAATCAAAGTCAGATAACAAGTCAAAGAAAATGAAATGTAGATGATAGTGTTTGGATGTGCTTTTGCTTTTTGAAATTGTGATAATCAAGCTTTTGATGTTTTAAAGCTATAAAAAAAAAGACATTTTTTAGACCAAGGGATACACGCCTTGTGTAATACTAGGAATTTGTTTTGTAAAATTAGCAAGAAACTGATAATTAGGAAGTGATTATCTGACATCTGACCTCAAAATGGTCAAATTATTTGAAGCAGAATCTGTTTATACAAAAATTGAAAGCTGGTTTTTATGGTGTCAAGTCGCTATAGTTAGTTGCAACAAGCAAATCCAAACACCCCTGTATTATGCAATTGCTATCATTACTTATTTGCTGATTTGTGGACAACAGGTGGAGGAGTATGATAGAAGGCACAGTTATTCCAGGAGCCGAAGTCCATCTTATTCGAGAAGTAGAAGTCCCAGCCGCAGCTATAGCTATGATAGTAGGAGCAGAAGGTTTGTGCTTCTTTTTTTTTTTTTTTTTTTTTTTTTTTTTTTTTTTTTTTTAGTAGCTTAGTAGGCATGCAGTGATTTATGATCTGTATAATAACAAGTACACTTATGCAGTTACTCTCCCAGGGACAAATATTCTCGTAGGTCTCGATCCAGACCTATTTCTTCACGGCCCCGTTCTGAGTCATCTCTTACGCCTGCTTCAAGGTATTTAATCTAAGAAAACTTTGCCTTGCAGTCATTATAGCTTGTGGCTGTGATAGTGTGAATAAATATTCATTTTTTATTTTTTATTATTATTATTTTTTTAAAAATAGGGAATTAGTTGCTATATTGCTACCTCTTTATTTTTCGAAGTTCGCCTCTATTTAGAAGTGGCAATTGAAAAAGGACTTATTTATGCATTGGTTGATATGGGTTCTGTTAAGGGGATGGGTTAAATGGGCCAAACTGGTTAAATGTCATCCAGACTCTATTTTTGAACATACCCCTTAAATCGCTTAATTTAAAGAATTAGATTATTATTGTAAATGATATTGAATTTTGATCAAATTTATAGTCGGTGATAAAAGTGCTTGTGGGTCTACTCAACCTGACCCGGTCCTTTCGAATTACTTAAATGACCCGATTCAACACTAACCCGTTTGGACCACCACAAGCACCATGTCACTTCTACCTTCCAATATTTGTCAGTTAGTCCCAAATTTTTAGCACATTTTTGTAAACAGATTTCATTGGATGTGGGGAGATCTGATTGTCATTTTTACCATCTCTTTCTGTATTTTAGTCGTCACTATTTGCTAGATCACTGGAATTTTACAAGCATTTTACATAACATGTTGTTGTTGGCACTACGTCAAGACCTCCTAACTCTTTTTTATCTTAAGCCTTTGTTGAAAACTCCCCTTCCATAATTATACAGTATTTCATTTTCCTTATGCCAAGTTATGCTTGAGGCGCCACTTCTTTAGCAACTCAACATATTCTTTCAACCATCAATTTTGTCCTTCCACTGTATTGTTATTGAAACGTTTATATTATTCTGACAGTGGATGAAATTTACTTGGAAATTGCCATAGGCAAGGCATACATGTGCATTCTATACATGCATAATTGATTCCCATACTGGGTGGGTGGCGTGACTTACTTTCGAGTATGGTTATCTCATTTTCTGATGGTTGATATACAAAAGCCTATATAATATTAACTTGTTTCCAAATTTACTTCTACAACTTGTATGGAGCTTGTCCGTACTTGATTTTCATGCTTATTACCCTTTTTTTTTTTTTTTTTTTTCTCCCCTTCGATAGTTAAATTTGGATTCTATCATACCCTCTAGTTTGCTGGTAACATAAATAATGACCAACATGTGCTTGTGGGGAAAAGATGTTGCTCAGGAATGGTATTATGTGGTTGTTTAAGTTTGCTTATGTGCTCTATATGTGGAGTAGAATTACATTCATGCTGAGTAGTAGGAGTAAGGTACGGGGTGAAGTTATCCTCTAGACTAGAATCTGTTAAGATTAAACTTGTGGTCCCTTGTAAATAATTTTTTTGTCGTTTGTAAACTCTCTTCTGCTCTTGATTTTCAAATAAATTTATTCTTTTTCACATTGATAGAGGTGGACGGGGGGTTTGAGTGCAATTGCCTTGTAAACAAGGTTTACCTTGTTTGTAAATTCTCTTCTGCTCTTGATTTGTCCAGTAAAGATATTATTCTCTGCGATAAAAGGCGGATGGGTGTTTAGTTGTGATTGAAATATAAAAGGGTGGTCTTGGTTTTGGATGCCATGATTGTGAAGGGTTACCTTGTTTCTTTTTTAGATGTGGATTCCACGGCATAGGGGCTTGATGGGAAATTGGGCGCAAAGTTGGCTGCCTGGGGATTGCATGTTAGGGACTTGACTGGATATAGAGGTAAAGGTATCAATGAGTTTGGCAAGTAGCATGTGCCATGGTAAATAATTTTCATCTAATAAGCTTGATAAAACGATATAACTATTACTAAATTATTATTGCAAGCTAAGCGTTAAGCGGGCGGTTAAAGGAAATTTTAAACAACTTTCGCAGACCATGATTTATATGTTATGTTTAAGAATGTTTGCTGTTTTATTGTCGGGATGCAAGTGAGAAGGCTGTTGTTCATGACCAGTTTCCCCTCAACGTGGATCGCCAATTCCATTTGGCGCATCAAAGGTTTGGCGGGGAATCTATTAAGAGTGTGTGTATTAATATTGATCACAGTGAAATTTCTTGGATCAGAACATGCATGGAGATATTATTGTTAATGTTTTGGATTTATACCGTTATGGGTTTGAAGCTAATATATTGGGTTTCTTTCTTTTCCTTTTATTCTTCATGGAAATGTTTGCAGGTCTCCATCAAGGTCTCCTACACCATCTGTAAGTCTTGACACACAAATTACTTTTATTTACTTAAGCTGTTACTGAATCTAATTCTAATACAATCCCCCTTCTCTTGCTGAAATATTTTTCTGGCAGCCTCGTCGCCACATCCGAGGAAGGAGCCATAGTCGGAGCATTTCTCGTTCTCGTTCACCATTGGTATATTTTTGTTCATGAAAAATATTAGAACACAGAGGCTTTGTAGCATATAATGTTCACTTCTCACTATATCACGCCTACTCTATAACAGGTCAACTCTGAGTAAATCAAAGCTGCTGGGCTGGAGTTGTGTAGCAGGCCGCACATGGAACTGCCATCTTCTTCTATGTGTTGCGGGGAACGTGTTAAATTTGTTTGTGAAACTGGATAATGTGGATTAAATAATATTTGTACCTTGTGTTACTCTTTCCTAAATACTTTCCTACTGTTGAAAATGATGTGTGTCTTGGAGTTGCATGTGATCTTGTTTTAGATCGCATAGGTTACTTTGATAAAGCCATAAGTTATCTTTACCCTGTACTTTCGCCTGGAAGGTGCTATGCCAATTATAATTATGTCTTAGCTAAAACTTTAATGTACACATGAAAAACATGGGAAAATAATATTGAAATGCTACGAGTGCAAATGATTCGCATTCGCCAATAGTTCAAGAAACTAAAAACTCTAATCATACCAACAATCTTGGTATATTTGAACACGGTTCGTCTACTCTTTGGTAAAGGTATGGATATAAATGTTTACATGTTAACATCTCCGCATGCTGCTTGGGCAGGATTGAAATTGTTGCCATTTTGGTATTTGTGTTATAAATTATATGCAGGTTTCCCAGCACTAGCAATAATAAGAAGTGGCATCAATAAGCAAAGTACAATTGTACAAATACCAGTTACATATGATATTCATCTCATATTGCAATGCACATTAAAAGTGCAACAATATGGACTTTTTAGTCCTTCAACATATTAGTGAGGGATTTTTTCTGTGACGAAAGAGAGTGCCTTGCAAAATGGCAACAGATGGTTGACAGATTTGCGACCATATGTCCATAACATTGCGGATGCCATAAACTTTATAAAAGTAACAGATAATTATATATTGGATGGCTTAGCCAAAGATGGTTGATAGATTTGCGACCATATGTCCATAACATTGCGGATGCCATAAACTTTATAAAAGTAACACAAATTTATATATTGGGTGGCTTAGCCAAAGTGTTTTCAGGAACTATTGACCAAGTGAAACCATAGATACATGCTAGAGTTAGTAATAAGGGCCCAACCTATTAGTTAACCTAGCTTACCCTTCAAGCTAAGCAAGGCTTATTTATACTCCTGTACTTTTTGTCTTTGATTATCAATTCAATAAAACCCATTAGTTAAATATAATTGTTCTTTACATGGTATCAGAGCAATGATTTTGTATCCATTAGGGTTTTGTTTTTAGTTTTGAAGAACATTACCCCCTGTGAGTACTGATATATTTAAGGCTTTCAGAATAAGTGTCAATTACATCTCACCTCCCTTATAATCAACTTACAACACATCGAATTGCAAAACCTTTGATTTCTATCACCAGAAGCATCTCCACTGGTCGCCGTTGCCAGAATGTCACGCGCGGCCCTTTTCTAGTGAGTTGAAGTCTTGAATTTTCCATACCTATTTACTTTGGGATTCCCACCAGTTCCCTGAGGGATCTAGTCTTGGTTGTCAGGTTTTGATTTTTTATTATGTTTATGTTTTGAAGTTTGTAACTGTTTCTTTTTGTTATTTGTTCTTAGAGGTTTTGTTTGGGTTTTTCTGGTTGTGATTCGTTTTGGTAAGTAAGGTTTTGTTTGAACATTGAATATGGAATTATGGTTAATGACATGAAGAATGATGGGGCATCTGGCGGTAGTTCTACTGATGGACTTCCGGTAGTGACTCGAATCACAGATAGCAAACTTGATGGCGCCAACTTTTTTGCATGGAGCAAAATAGTTCGTATGTATCTACGCAGTATTGGAAAAGCTTCTCATCTTAAAGATAAAACCTCCTGCGGATGAGACTAAGGATCAATGGTTGCAGAATGATGCTCGATTGTTCTTGATGATTAGGAACTCTATCGAACCATCTATGATTCCTTTACTTGATCATTGTGTGTATGTTAAGGAATTGATAGATTATTTAGAGTTTTTGTATTCGGTACAGAGGAATATCTCTCGGATATATAGTGTATGCAAGGCTTTTCATCGTGGAGAACAACAAGATCACTCACTTACTTCTTATGTTATAGAATTCAAGAAACTGTTTGAGGAATTGAATTCTCTTCTCCCTATAAGTGCTGGCGTCAAAGTGATGCAAAAGCAAAAAGAACAAATAGTTGTAATGAGCTTTCTGACCAGTTTACAACCAGAATTTGATTCTCTAGATGTCAATTCTTGAATGAGATAGAGATTCCATCTCTTCAAGACACATTTTATCGAGTTATTCGTAATGAGACTCTTTAGTTTCCTTATACATTGGCTTCTAATAGTGCTCTTGTTAGTCGTGGTGGTGATTCCCAAGGTTTTAATTCTGATGAGGTTGCATGTTATTATTTTCCTGAATTAGGGCATACCACACGTAATTGCAAGAAACTTTTAACTAAGAAAAAGGGTTCCTCTGAGCGTACTTCTGCCACTTCTGATAAAATCGTCACCATTTCTGATGAGGAATATGCTCGTCTTAAAGGTTCTGTAGTGAATTCTTCTACTGCTGCTACCGCTATTGCTGGGATAGAATCTGTGAAGGTTATTGGTCTTAAGTAATTTGTTACCAAGAAGATTGTATCTATTGACCAAGAAGATTATTGGTCTTAATTAATTTGTTTTCTTTTGTTGACGATTTAGTTTTTTGGAGTTCCTTTTTGGTTAGTTGAGACCTGCCACATGTTGCTTCGTCTTTTTAAGTTTTTTGGTTAGTTGAGACCTGAAAGGTTGCTTCATCTTTTGGGATATTTTTTGGTTAGCTGAGACATGTCTTTACAGGTTGCATCGTCTTTTGGAAAATCTGGTTAGTTGAGACCTCCTGGTTGCTTCGGTCTTTCTGGATTTTTGTGTTAGTTGAGACCTTTCTGTTGCTTCGTATTTTAGTTCGATCCCAAGTGAGATCGATTAGCTTTGCGTTTGATGAAGTTTTGGATTACTGCTTCGTGGAAGACTTTTGCTTATCGTTTTTGGGTTTTGTATTTGTAACAAGCTGGGCATGATTAAGGTCAATGGGGGATGTTAGAGTTAGTAATAAGGGCCCAACCAATTAGTTAACCTAGCTTAGCCTTCAAGCTAAGCAAGACTTTTTTATACTCATGTCAAGGACGGAGCTATTAAGGGGCCGAGAAGGGTCCAGGCCCCCTAGGCCTAAGCCCGTTAGTGTATTTTTTCGCGATTTCATGTGTTAAAATTTTTTCTTTTTCCACCTCAGCTCGGCCCTCCCATCTAATATTCTTCCGGAAAAAAAAAAAAAAAAAATTTGTTTCGGCCCTCCCAAAATTTTTTTTCTAGCTCCGCCATTGACTCCTGTAGTTTCTGTCTTTGATTATCAATTCAATAAAACCTATTAGTTAAATATCATTGTTCTATATACATACTGGCTTATCTTGACGGTATCATATATCCATATATATTAGTCTGAAAAACTAAACAATAATTAAGTCCTCCGTTGCTAATCGTTGTGATTCCTTTTTCTCAAGAAAAACAGCAACATGATGATCTAAAAAACCACAATCAGACTACATTAAACATATGATACTAGGTGCACTGTATGTAAACTGAAAAACAAACTTCCTAGGTCCTTTTAAGAAGTGCCTTAATGATCCATTTGTTTGCATACTACAAAAAAGGACATAGAGCCCCCTTAATAGAGCCCATTTTTTTATGAAAACCGGGCTCTTAAGGAATTTCGGGTTGTGAAAAAGGGTATAGAGCCGTGTTTTTTCTGATAGAACCGGGCTCTATGCAAAAAAAATTTAGAGCCGTGTTTTTTGCTTACAAACCGGGCTCTATTCTTTGTATAGAGCCATGTTCTCTTTAATAAAACCGGGCATTATGATTAAAACTATTAGAGCCCTTTTTTTTTCCACGAAACCGGGCTCTATTAGAGTGCCCACCAACAAAAACATAAAACCAAAAGTAGGTGGTTCTCAAAATTTAACCAAAAATCTTAAAACCAAAAGGGCGCGTTATTTCCCCCTCCCCAAATTTCAGTACACACAAAACCCTAATCTCTTTTCCCCCTTCACTTTTCACCACCACCACCATCACCGTCGCACACCATTGGCATCACAGGCCATCTTCATCACAGATCCAAGCCAGCAACAGACTAATTCGAATTAGGAGGTACTAATTTGCTACAATTGATATCGTTCTTCAATTAATCTTTATAATATCTCATTAATGTTATTAATACGTTGTTCGTATTGTTAGTTAATAAGGTCTTGTTTTTTAGTGAAATTGTTGAAATTTATTGTTTTTTTCAAGTTATGTACGGGAATTAAATAATTTGACACCAGAACAAATCTTTAGTTTCGTATTAAAACAATATAATTTTCTGTGATAAATGGTGTCTTCGGGAAGACTTTTTTGTTGTCACAAAATGGGCGTTTGAACCTGATATTTGCTGTCCAACATAGGTGTTTCAGGACTTGGTTTAGGACTTGGTTTTGCTGTCATAAATGGTGTGCTTTGTCGTGCTATTTCTGTGATAAAATGTTACTTTCAGGTTTTGGGGATAATTTTCGATCTAATTACAAAGAGGTTATCCATATTTTGTGGTTGTGTTTAGTTTGTCATTTGTTTTTGGTATTCATACAGGCTTTTATATTTAAAACTGGCATATGTTTTGAGTCATCTCATTCTTCCATTGATATTCTGTTTTAGATTTATACTAAAGCCTTGAAGCTTGTGGGATCCAAGGTAAATACACTCTGCTACATCATCATGTATATTTTGTTGCATATATGCTTTATTGTGCTCAATAGATGGATAGAATGAACTTGGGTTTGGGGGTTCATATGTCTTCATTGTTGATTTAGACAATTAAAGTGTTTTATTTTTGTGTTTGTCTATGTGTGGACTATGTGGCTGTGAAGTGCCCAAAAATGGACTTATCTTTTATAAATGGTTGATTTGGTCACAAGCTGTTTGGACAATTATCAGCTTTGCAACAGCTTCTATCTCGTGTCTTAGGCTGTGAGGTATCGTTACTATTTCTTTTTTACACTTGAATACTTTGGGGTATGTTTAAAAATTCACTATACTCTCTTAACAGAACAATGTGGTTCTATGCAGCCACAAGGAGCAGCAGTTCATAACTTTGTGATTCAACTAGCATTTACAATTGTTAGGATTGTTTTTTGTATGGATTTTGTTTCCACGACGGGTCATTTTCCCTTTGTCACATAATGGTAAATGTTTAACGCGGGTCAAGATGGATTTGTTGTAGTTTGAGTTGAACTCCAAACACTTTTCCCTTTTGTTTTTCCTTGAGTTTCATAAATAGTTAACACAATATTTTATATTGTAATTTTTTTTTATTTGTATTCATTTAGCTGGTTAACAATAAAGTATAAACCAAAGTCACCCATATTGCACATAAACAGATTAAGAGTGTCCACAATAAGGTCACATGACTTTAATGATGAACTCCATTATTAGACCATTTTTTGGTGTTTTTAAGTCATTCTATGGTCTTTTGGTCCACTACATTCTAATATGAATTTGGAATTTTACTGAATACACGGATTGTTGTAACAGGTGTTTTCAGGACACAAAGAAATGCTGGACAGTGGGTTGTGTGATGTTGTGGTTATTGCAACTCCAAACATGACTCATTATCAAATCTTGATGGATATTATCAACCACCCAAAGACTCATCACGTACTGGTGGAGAAGCCTTTATGCACTACTGTGGAAGACTGCAGAAAGGTTAGTTATTCTCTTAAGATAAACCATCTTTCCATTTTCATTAATACATCTACACAGTACAGACATTCGTTCCGCCTTTCTAAAAAAATGATTTACGAAGAAAAAAAATCAAAAATGAGGCACACAAATGATTAATGAGGCTTAATCATGCTCGTGATTCAGGTGATAGAGGCTGCTAAAAAGCGACCTGAAATGTTGGTGCAAGTTGGACTTGAGTATAGATACATGCCTCCAGTGGCTAAGCTGATAGACATTGTTAATGGTGGAAGATTGGGACATGTTAAGATGGTTTCAATTAGGGAACATCGGTTTCCATTTCTGGTTAAGGTAGTTATTTAAACTTATTTACTTTATATGATTTGCGTTGGATTTTTATATAATCATTAATGTTCTTGACTACTTGCGTCTTTTTTAGGTGGACAACTGGAACATATTTAATTGCAACAGTGGAGGTACTCTTGTTGAAAAATGCTGCCATTTTTTTGATCTGATGAGACTGTTTGTAGGCGCTAATCCAGTTCGTGTAATGGCTTCTGGAGCCATTGATATAAATCACAAAAATGAAGTTTAAGATGGCAAGGTATTGTGCTCGTTCTATTTTAGTCTGCTACTAAAATGACCATTCAGAAGTAGTTGCACATTCTGACTTCAAGGGTCAAAGTCATTAAACTTATTCTCAAATTAATCTTTATATTCTATCTATTTTGAAGATATTAAGCTAACAAATTCAACTTAAACTATATTATAGAAGTGAAATATTTTAACGCTAAGTTTGTAGCTAAAATATTTGTCATTGTTTAACTTAAGTATTGGCAAGTTTGACCTCTAAAGTCAACATTCAATGGAATATTATGCTCTTTCTAATTCAACTTGTGCTATTGTATTGTCTAATAGGTACCTGATATCATTGATAATGCATATGTTATTGTTGAATTTGACAACGGGGCAAGAGGCATGCTTGATCTTTGTATGTTTGCTGAAGGAAGTAAAAACGAGCAAGAAATTTCCATCATTGGTGAAGATGGAAAGGTATGGTACACATATAACAAATGTCCAATCTTCCAAATGGATATGTGTAACAAGTATAATGCTCATTTTGCAAGAAAAGGCAATGTATAATGCTATACATTTCACTTTTTTTTTCATTGCAAGAGTACAAGATTAATCTCAATGTATTAAGACAAAGTAAGCTGTAACTCAATGAATCATCTTGGTTTGAATAATGTTCATTTTGCAAGAAGATTTTTACTATATTATTTTTTTAATTATTTTTTATAAATTCACATAGAGCCATGTTAGTTGATTGAAAACAGGGCTCTATAAGCGGTAATAGAACCCGTTTTCTAAACCGGGCTTTATTTGCTTCTCCAATAGAGTCCCCCCACCGGGCATTATGACCATTTTTAACCGGGCACTATGACCATGTTAGAGTTAGTAATAAGGGCCCAACCAATTAGTTAACCTAGCTTAGCCTTCAAGCTAAGCAAGACTTTTTTATACTCATGTCAAGGACGGAGCTATTAAGGGACCGGGAAGGGTCCCGGCCCCCCGTTAGTGTATTTTTTCGCGATTTCATGTGTTAAAATTTTTTCTTTTTCCACCTCAGCTCGGCCCTCCCATCTAATATTCTTCCCGAAAAAAAAATTTTTTGTTTCGGCCCTCCCAAAAAAAATTTTCTAGCTCCGCCATTGACTCCTGTAGTTTCTGTCTTTGATTATCAATTCAATAAAACCTATTAGTTAAATATCATTGTTCTATATACATACTGACTTATCTTGACGGTATCATATATCCATATATATTAGTCTGAAAAACTAAACAATAATTAAGTCCTCCGTTGCTAATCGCTGTGATTCCTTTTTCTCAAGAAAAACAGCAACAGGATGATCTAAAAAACCACAATCAGACTACATTAAACATATGATACTTGGTGCACTGTATGTAAACTCAAAAACAAACTTCCTAGGTCCTTTTAAGAAGTGCCTTAATGATCCATTTGTTTGCATTTATAAGAAGCGCCTAAAATAAAGATTGTCCACATTTACTAGTGTAGAGATTAATCTGTTGCACCCAGTTATTACGTACTCGTTTCATTTAACGCGTGTGTGCGGCAAAGTTTATCTCAACACAAACAAGTGCGCACAAATTTTATTTACGCACTTTTCACAAGATTTTTTTATTTTTTATTTTTTATTTTAATAACAAGTAGGGTTGGATCAGTTGGAAAACCCCTTGCCTCTTAACCTAGAGGTCAAGGGTTCGATCCTCACTCCCTACAAAAGGCCGGAGGTCCTTTTCTACCTTAGGTAGAACCGGAAGCAGCCTCTCTACCGTAGGTAGGGGTATGGATGTCTACGTCTCAACCTCCCCCATACACCGTGGAAGACGGTATTGAGACCCATAACCCGTGGAAGACGGTATTGGGAGTTACTTTACTTTACTTTTTATATATATTTTTTAATTTTTTTCCCCTCTTCTTTTTTATGCATTTCTCAGTTACATAAAATGATTGATAACATAATAACCACCAACAAAGTCGACCTTAAATATCACGTCTATGTGCTTTTTTTTAAAAAGAGAGTCTCTTCTTCAACTTGTACACATGATCTGGAAATTGAAGACCACAAAGGCACAAATTATGGCTACATCGATATCATTTGAGTCTCCAATTAATGGCTATTTTAACCATAAGCTTAAAACTCAGAATTATTTATTGTCTATAAATGTACAGTACAAAAAGATATTGGGGAAGTACGTGGTCCCTAAAGAGAACTTAATAATTATGAAACCCTAGGCTAAGTTGCCTTTACCACAACTTTGACATAATATTAAGTATGATAAACTCGTTGTATTTAGTGTATAAGAGATGATTAGTATAAACAACCAATAGAAAACACTGGCTATTATCAGTAAAGCCACAAACCAAATGGTCCTGCTTCTTGGGTCAATATAAGAAAGACCCACATGGAAAACTTTTATATAATTTCTAAAGTGCAACAATATCTATGTATGACTCTCCCATTGGGTACTTATCCAAGAAGGCTATATAGAACCTTTCAATGGTTATTTACAAGAGTAATTAAAGAACTGTTTATGACACAGCGTATAATGGTCATATAGTTCTAAAACCAACTGAAACTGTTTAAGATAATTTGGGATAGACTCCATTATAGTTAAACTGCTTAATTTATGTATATGTATGCTTAATTAGTAAATTGATGGAAGTAGCCCTCCTCTTGATTTTCTGTAAATTAAAGCAGAATATATTTGTTGATCGATCTAGCTAGCAGCCGAACTCAAACACAGAAGGGTTGGTGCATGCATGTATGATTGGTTTGACATCTTTGAAGAACATGGAAGTACATATATGCCGAAACCAATAAAAACATAATTACTAGAAATTATGTGGTAATATATGTGTATCTATGCCTACAGTTATATGTATGTGCACATACACCAAAAGATAGTTTAGCAAGCACAATAGAATGTTTTCATCCAATGAATTCAAGCATTAATTCCGTCTCAATTTTTTTTACCCTATTCTCTTCATTGCATTATTTGGTACATGAAGTTACAAAAAAGATAAATAAGTAGTCACGACTCCTCACTAGCTAGCTAGGAGTTACAACAAGATACATATGTGTGACTCATGATGTACATGAAGTTTAGATGATCATTAATTACTTCAAAATTTATGATTGTTGCAGAGCATATTATGTTAGATTTATGAACATAAATTAATAGTTGTGTGTTAGGATCGAACTCGAGATCACGGGATTGCACACTTTACGTATGAAAAGTAATGAATAATAATTATATATAAATGTTATATTAATTATTAGAACGTAAATACGTAATGATCGTTAACATTTAACGGAAAAGGCTAACGACCATTAGACGAATAAAAGGAAAGGGACTATAGATGAAAATTAGAATGTCAAGAAGGCTTTAGAATTCCCTTGTGGGTTCTATGGGCCGATCGGCCAAGGGATCCCACATCCCTTGGTGAAGCTTTTGTTCCAAGTTTTCTATCATATATAAACACACAAGGTTTCATTGTTTTCTTATAACTTGAACACCTAATCTTGTGTGTTTTCTCTTCTCTTCTCCTAGCAAAGATTTCGACACCCCATTAAAGTTTAAGGGAGTCGAATACTTTGTTATTCTTCTAGTGTTTGTGCTCGCTTTACTTGCATAAACGTTTACTTGAAGTAGTACGCGTGTACAAGATCGTGAATCAAACACATCATTATATTGATTGTTTCTTGGATTTGTTCACATAAACCCTAATTAGGGTTCTTGAGTTGAAGATTGCATTTGATTCTTGTTCGGGCTAGAATCACTACGGTATATTTACTATTTATATTTGATTAATTAATTACATATTATATGGTCTTGTTATAATTGCTTCCGCTATGCGTACTTGATGTTATTGGTTTATTTATATGCTTGTCATGATATTATAATTCCAACAATGGCATCATGAGCCGTTATAATGTGTAATTCGAAACGCATAAAAATTGAATTTTGATTCGTTTAATTACATGTTTTTAGGGTTTTCATATTCCTAAACCTATTTTTTTATTTAGGTTGATTGACCTTATTAGATATTTAGGGTTTTGGTTTTGATTTTTTAATATGATTAGAAACCCTAGGATGTCATGTAATTAGTTATGCGTTTTAATAAACGATCTTGGTGCAATATGTTAATTGTTAAGCATAATCCATGAAAAGTGCTTATTTGCATGGATTTTATTGTATAGGAATTTAAATTGTTTAAATTGAATATATGAATTAATTGTTAAGTTATATCGAAACATGTATATATATATATATTAATAGATGTCAAATTAGAGAAGACTCCAATATTAAGTAATCAATTACGTGCTATGTGGTATTTGTTTAGTTTTGGCTTACGCAATCGATTTATCGATGTATATGGTTCTTTTTCCTTTGAAGAAGAAAGCCTTAATTGAATAAATACATTATACACATAGTTTGATTATTAATAGGATTATTGTATATATTTTGCATGTGGCTACATGTTTATACATATTTAATTGTTATGTTTATTTGGTTGTTTTATTTTTTATTATGTATTACTTGTTTTTTTTGTTTATTATTATGTAAGACATGTTTATAAACGGAAAAGGGTAATTTTATGAATATAAAAATAATATGGACTAAATAAACGGCGAAATTGTTTTGGTTTTAAGAGTCAAAATTTCAAAGGTTTATTGATTGATGTTTTTGTACGTAATGGTTAACTAGGCTCGACCGAAGTTTACACACTATAAGATGGGTATAAGGTTGGTTTCGCATTAAATTGTGGCCTTAGAGAGACAACACTCTGTTTTTCCGCTCGTTTGTGTGTAAATTAGACTTACCAAACAACCATTACATGTACACTGTCATCTTAAGGGTAAATTGACCACAATACCACAATGATTATCCCAAACACTAAGCCTTATGGCTTATGCAAAAGTAAGATATAAGTGGACGATAATTATTGGTAATTCTTTAATTGGTGAACCCGATACCTCAATCAAAACTTTGCTATTTTACTCTTAGTGAATTGGTAATAAAAATGTTTTATAAAACCAATGTTATGAAGTTGTATGCATGTTTCTTCATACATTATTTTGATCAAACGTCAAAATTAATACCCTTATAAAATTAAGTTAAATGCCATCTAATTAAGAACACTTGAAGTTGTAGTTTACGTCATGTGAGAGCTTGGCTAGATTGCAATAGAGAGGTAAATTTCATAATTTCATTGCTAGCAAATCAACTGATGTAATGGATTTATGAGTTTGCAGTTTTTAAGTTAGACGACTTAAATTGAGTAGGAAGTGAGATCTTGGAATCAAGGCATTTAGATGGGGATGAAACATGCTTACATTACAAAGGTTTTGTGAATGTAAATCATATAATGATCTAGGAATTGCAATATGATGTTGGCAATTATTGTTTGACAATTACCTTGTTGAATACTATCATTACTAGCAGATCAACTGATGTAATGGTACTATGTCAATTTGGATCCTAGCTTTAAGAAAATACTATGGTTTATATGAATATTTACCAATGGGTATTTTATTTTCTTAAAGATCAAATTATCAAAAATACTGAAATTGAATTTTGTAATTCGTTTTAATGTATTAATGCAACGTTAAAACCGTAAATGCACTTTGGGCTCTGGTAAATTTATCTCGTTCTGTTTTCAAACAAATGTTTGATTAAGAAATATTTACTTAAAAAACAAAAGAAGTCTCCTTTCTATGAAAGAAGAGTGAGATACAATCCTATTTCTTTTCATGAATGAAAAAGGATAATATGAATATTAGATATGTCTAAATTCTAATATAACTCATAGCAAATTTTAATAGTTAAGAAAATTGCGAATATTTTCTATAGGGATTTCATCATCCTCATTCGGTTATTAAATTCTTAGTAACAAATATGATATTTGGTTAACAGAAAAATTATGTATGACATTTTATGAGTTATTATAATTAGAAGCTAGACTAATTACCGCAAAATGTTTAAAAACAAACTAGTTGTTTTGACTATTTTAAAGGTACTACATACATTGTAGAATGGTAGACCTGTTAAGGAAGAAATTGCATGCACAATTTTCAAGTTAATAGCATTTGGTGGATAGTCCATCATTTACGTAGTAGAATACACTCTTTAGTGCATAAGTAATTGTTACGTATGGACATTCAAAAATGTAGGAAAGTTAAAAGCACACTATTTTCTTTCACTGGATATGAAACATTTACAATGTTGTCAAATTCAGTGGGAGTATTGTGTACTTATTACTGAATAAGGAATTATTGTAATGATCTTTAATTCAGTGAGAGTTACAAGCTTTGACATCTTGGTAGCTAAAGATAATTACTTTCCTAGTATAGGCACTCATACTTTTAAGGATAGTCTTGTACGTTTTCTTACTAGACATTGTTGTTCTATAACTACTTGTTATGCTAAAATCTATGACACAATCATATTGATCACATAAACAAATGCATGGCGTGTTGTTTATCAACTATATGAGGTTGTTCCATGCACAAGTGGGAGAAATGTTATCTTTAATGTGTGCAAGAAACAACTCATAAAGATATGATTTAATGGATTCTCTTGACTGTAAGGTAAGAGAATAACGTTCTAATATGAATTATACTAATCTAATTCAAGAAACACTTGGTGATACAATTTATGTTATGTGAGAGCTTAGCTAGATTGCAACAACAAGGTGAACTTCATATTTACATTACTAGCAGATCAACTGATGTAATGGAACTAAGAGAATTTGTAGTTTCTAAATTAGATACCTATTAGAACATGTGTCAATATGATATCAAGACTACTTTAATTAGTATATTTATGAATTCATGGAATGACATAAATTAATTAAGTAATCTAATGCTGCTTCAATCTGAATATTTATGTATTCTTGGAATGACATAAATAAATAAAGAAATAATGTTATTTACATTATTGTAAAGTAATAAATTAACTTGAAATTACTATTGAAACCAAGAGATGGTGTTCATAATTACTTTAGTTAAACATGTTTATGTTTCATTGATATAAACATAAAGTCTTTTAACTGTTACAAAACTTATAATAAAGTAAGACGTTATCTTGTTATGTTTTTTAATTAAAACATATATATGAAGTCATTGAATTATTAAATGACTTATAACGTATAATGGGATTATAACAGTTTATGTTTTCTTGAAGAGACATGGACGTGAAGTGACGTTGTAAAAAGTACTTGTGTTATAAAGCATGTAATTGGCTTGAAAAATATTATTATACCATTAAAATGACTTAGTTGGTAAATAGACAAGTCAAAAGAAATGTGGTTATCTTAAATATTGTTAGATTGTCTTACAATATTAATCTTAATGAAATGCCAAATGTTTATGGTATGTTCAGTTAGGAAAATCAAACTCTTGTTATATTGTTTGATTAAAGATAACTATGATTTCTTTTCTTCCAAAAGTTATCAAGGTTAGAATCTTGAATATAACTTGGACATACTTAATAAAACTCCAACATAGAAGATTAATAAGACATTATCATATGATGGAATGTGATGAATGTGATCAATTACATTAATTCTTAAATTGAAGTTCTGAATTTGTTCAACTGCTTATGAAGAGGTTATTAACAAAGTAAAGTCAGGAACTGTCAATAAGCATTTGTAATATCCCAAAAGAGAACATTGTATTGTTGCTTTATTTGCTAAGTATTTAAAGATAGTCTTTAAATTACTAAAAGCAAGTGGAAGTTTTGATCTTTAAAAGATAAAATTACAAGATACATAATCTTCTAAAATACACTAGTAAATATCATAATGAGGTTGACATTAAAATGTTAAATCTCAAGGTGATGAAATTCTCATTCATAGATTAGCAAAGATATCTCAGATATTTGATTAATATGCTGAGGGCTATGATTTGTAGGATTATTGTAAACCTGATAATTATTATGATATATTACCAAATATGTAATTGGGTATAGTATACATGATATGAATAATTAAGATACTGTCCATAAAGATAATCAATTTTAGAAATGTGGTTTATCTTAATAGTTAGACTAGAAAATGAAGACGAGTTTCTTCAAAGATAAGGTAACATTTGTGGTTTAAATCTTTGAATAGAAATTATATGGACAATATTGTGCACGTATTTAATGCATGTCTTATGACAAGATTATTAATCACATTTAAGCAATTAACTGTGATTGAATATTCTTTTCTAAACACATTAAATATATAAAGATTATGATTGTCATATTTATGAAATTGATAATGGAATATCAAAACTCTTTCTTGAGTGATTACTTGAGCGAGGACGATAAGTAATCAAAAGGAGTTTATGAATTCAAATAAATCTTTGAAAGTGTATAAAGTGCAATAATCCATGGATGGATAAATACATGCATCTAGAAGATGATCCTTATGTTTAATTATTAAATTCATTTTTTGATTTATAATTAAAATAAGATAATTTCTAAATATTCCTTAAAGCTAGTGGGAGTATTATGTTTAATTTCTTAAATCGTATATGTTATAGAACATATAAAAAGTAATATTCCATATGAGTAAATGTTAAATCTTAGAATGGAATGAAACTTTACTTGAAAGGTTTAGAAAATAAAACATATAACCTTGTAATAAAAGTTTATTATTTAATAAACATATGCGGTAAATAAATCTAATATAACATGACATATCATTTAGAAAGTCTAAATGTATATGCATAACATGAATAAAATCTAAGTATGACTCAAAGATTTTTCATGAACATCATGTTTTGTTGTATCATGCTTGATTACAAGATGATTTGGCAATATTAATATCTAATTAAAAAGTTATTAGATAACTTGTGTAATATTCTAAAAAGAATATGTTTGATTATAGAATTACATCCTAACTTTAGAACAGCTTCTAAATTCTATAGATGAACAATTTTTCAATTGTTGTGAAAATTGTCATAGCAAACAAACTTGAAAATTTGAAGGGCATCAAACATTACACAATAGATATTAATGTTTACGGAAGTTTTAATAGCATATTGTTGTTGCATACAATGATACTAATGAAATTGAGATGACACTCAATACTAGTCATGGTAAGGATTTCGTCCTTGTATATATATTACTAGTTATGCTTACTAAAAGCATAATTGCATTATACATTAAGAGAATAAGAATACTTTAAACTTTAAAATGTTTGGAAGTTTGATTATCATAAATTGGTGGTTAAGGATGTCACACATTTTATGAAATATTATATGGCATTAGAGTATGTACATACAAGAATTTCAATAGTTGAATTCTTGAAATAAGTATTCTTAAAATTTCGATAGATCAAGGTCGGATGATTTATGTTTAATGTCATTACTTGAGACATAATTCATCAACAAGAGTTATCATGCATTGATCTATTTAGTATTTGGATAAGGGATGTTAAACAATTATTATAATAAATTTAAATACATGATATGTTTAATTTATAATATATTGTATCTTATATTTGTATGTTTAATCCATGAATACATGTTATTCTAAATTGTCCGTTGTCAGTTAATAATATGGGAATATTATTAAATCAAGACAAATCTGAAGGTTGGTATAATATACTTAAAGTATATTGATGCGTAGTCATGCCATTCAGATGATATTCAATGATATCGAATATAGGACTATTCCAACTACATGATGTTACTTTATGGATCTTGTCATTAAGTAAATCATGAGAAGTTATCCTTAGACTTGAGATGCAAGATAAGTGTCATGAATGTAGTACATTTTTGTGGAATAACTTAACGCTATACGTAACTGGTAGTCATAAGGGTTGTTTTCGAAAATGTTACAAAGTTTATGGGTTTTGCATGTAGCCAAGATAGAATTTGTTCCTTCAAATTTATTTTTTGGAGTTTAATACTGTTGGGCCCCTCGTAGGGTTGATAAGATGTATGTGTGGCCGCACCCAAGATCTTCCCTGAATATGTTCAGAAGATTTGATAATCTTGATCAATCACAAACAACGAGAAACAGAATGGTTAATTAAGAAATGACTTTAATCTATATCCTTATTAACATTGTATTAGAAACAAAAGGATAATAATAATGAGAAATCATTAAAAGGTTTTTTCAGGAGCCTTACTCGAGATCGTACTAGAGGCATCAGCGTGTTGCAAGACGCTAACTGATGTGATCACACTATTAAGATATGTCCAAGTGGGAGCTGTTAGATTTATGAACATAAATTAATAGTCGTGTGTTAGGATCGAACTCGAGATCACGGGATTGCACACTTTACGTATGAAAAGTAAATGAATAATAATTATATATAAATGTTATATTAATTATTAGAACGTAAACACGTAATGGTCGTTAACATTTAACGGAAAAGGCTAACGACCATTAGACGAATAAAAGGAAAGGGACTATAGATGAAAATTGGAATGTCAAGAAGGCTCTAGAATTCCCTTGTGGGTTCTATGGGCCGATCGGCCAAGGGATCCCACATCTCTTGGTAAAGCTTTTGTTCCAAGTTTTCTATCCTATATAAACACACAAGGTTTCATTGTTTTCTTATAACTTGAACACCTAATCTTGTGTGTTTTCTCTTTTCTTCTCCTAGCAAAGATTTCGACACCTCATTAAAGTTTAAGGGAGTCAAATACTTTGTTATTCTTCTAGTGTTTGTGCTCGCTTTACTTGCATAAACGTTTACTTGAAGTAGTACGTGTGTACAAGATCGTGAATCAAACACATCATTATATTGTTTGTTTCTTGGATTTGTTCACATAAACCCTAATTAGGGTTCTTGAGTTGAAGATTGCATTTGATTTTTGTTCGGGCTAGAATCACTACGGTATGTTTACTATTTATATTTGATTAATTTATTACATATTATATGGTCTTGTTATAATTGCTTCCGCTATGCGTACTTGATGTTATTGGTTTATTTATATGCTTTTCATGACATTATAATTCCAAAATATTATATATTAATCTAGAACTGTATGATGCAAAAATATAGAGGCCGGGAGCTCAGATATTAGAATGAAAAAAATTCCAAGCAGAAATAGACACACACATTATAATCAAAGTAAAAGGTAGAAGAAAGAAGGCCATGGATATGAATATTTCCATCACTGTTACACCAACAACACAAAGCCTTTTCCAGATATATTAATATTAAGGAGACTATAACCATATACATGAAATATATATCATAATCGAACAGCAGTATTACTGAAACAACAAAAGATCAGATATCACTATATACCATAATACAAGAAAAAGGACAAAAGATCTGAAGTTTTTATCTCCATCATCACATACGATTTTATAAACTTGTGCATATCTTCCTTTCCATGGTTTCTGCAGACACAATTGCCCCAATTAGTCCACAAGTTCCATACAAAGCATCTTCCTCGCATGAGCATGGAAAACCTTAAGAACTATTCCGGAAACTAATGCAGCCTCTAAGGAGGTCTAAACATATGTAAAGCCTCAGGTCTACTCTTATTTACTCATTTGTTAATTTTTTTCCTCATCTATACTGCCCCTGATTATAAGTGCTGCAGAAAAGAGGTGACATATATAGCAATTATGTTTATCCTTATCAAAGATAATGAAACTCTAATATAGGTGAAAAGGAAATTAGATTTACATATGTTCACGAAGGCTTTGTGCAAGAATTTTATCCTTCCATCATAAGTCATCTGAAAGTTTCATCAACATCTTCATTAATTTGGCTGGCAGGCGCTTTGGATGCCACTGACGAGGAAGCAGCTACTCTTTCCCTCTCAAACTCCCTAAACTTATTCAAGTATCTCACAACCGCGTTGGAGTGGTCATCAAACCCTAAAGATGCAAGTGCCCAACAGATATCATCTCCGTTTAAGGTCTTGCGATTCTCCTTGTGACACTTTTCAGACGCTTCCCCTGTCACGAAACTTATGAACTCTGAAGCACACTCTTGCATCGTCTCCCTGGCTTCTTTAGATATCTTGGCTGTAGGTGGTAGGATCTGTTTCATGATTCGGCCCACATTTGCTATGGGTAGCATTCTATCATGCTCATCTACCATATCTTTCTCCAGATCTAGAAGGTTAATTCTAACAACACATACACATTTCACTTATTTATGTTTATGTACATCGATCTACACACATGTCCTCTATATGTACTTGTTTGGGTATCTTCACACACACACACACACACACACACACACACACATGTTTTTATATACATATATATCTATTATATGTGTGTCTAGGCATCTACTAGTGTAGGTCACATCTTCTTATGTGCTTTAATGACAATGATTTTTTTAGTTAACGCGCACAATTTTTGAAGAAAAGTGAACCAAGAAACTACAATAAGACTGCATTATTCAAGTGAATGTTCAAAGATATAATAGGGAGTAAATCAAGAACTTGATGGTATAATAAGGAACTATAATCATTTAGATACGTTTAGATTTTACACGTCAAACCAGTTGTACGTAATGATTTTTTTGTTTTTATTTTGGAAAAAGACATTTTTATTAAGCTAGCAAGAAGCTAGGAAAAGAATGAAATTACAAGATAATTTGGATTTGAGATCCAGTCAATCCAATTTGGGATCAATTTTTACTCCTTTGAAGCAACGAAGAGTACGACAAATTTTATTTCATCACTCAAAGTGTCCTTGGGAGGTGGTTTTGGTACAAAACAACTTGATTCCTATATCTCCATATTATCCATGTCGTAGCTTGAATAACCACGTCAAAACAGTTTGTCGCCAAGGAATTGAGGTTCTCATTGTCGGCCACGAGATTGGGAATCAAAGAACTTTTGGGTAATCGGTCAAACACCACCAAGAAGTAACCTTAGACCTTAAGTTCTTAGTAAAACAATGCACAAAGAGATGTGAAGTTTCTAATCCACCATCACAGATTCGACATCAAATGTTGTCAAGATCAATGCCACAGTCATTCAAGTTGCACCTATACTTGAAGGGAGACAGTGTAGCTAGATTAAATCGCCAAGAGGGCACATTTATCTTTAATGGGAGTCATTTAATTATTCTACCTGGTGTATTTTATGCTGGACTTCTCATAGAGGAGACTAAAACTGCTTGTTGCATGTTGTTGAGGTTACAAATCCATGAACTAGTGATAAAATTAAAGAAGCTGTAAAGAAAGAAAGAAGATGAAACTACTGATATGACTCATCCGCAATTTCATTACGACTCTCATATTGAGCGCTCTGTAATCTGTTCGACTACTATATTCTATTCCTGTCTCATTTAATTTTAGAAGAACAAAAACTAAGTATTAGTTTTTAGGGTTAATTGCTTGAAAATGTATTATACTTGCCACCTTTTGTTATTGTGTGTAATGAACTATATTTTTTTCTTATTGTGTGTACTAAACTTTCAAATTTCGATTATTATTGTCTGTATTTTGTGATCATTTTACCCTTACTTTTTTCAAATTTCGAAGGGTAAAACAGTCATTTTACATGGCGGAATAGTCACAAAATACACACAATAATCGAAATTTGAAAGTTGAGTTAAAAAAAAAAAAAAAAAAAAAAAAAAAAAAAAAAAAAAAAGTGGCAAGCATGATACATTTTGAAGTAATTAACCCTTGAAAATTTATTGTACTTAGTTTTTAATCCTCTTGTTCTAAATAATTAATCAAGGGAATATGAGCGATAATACTCAAAGTATTTAGATGTGTGTTATATACATGAAATAGCAAACACATAAGATTAAAAACTTGTGTTACTACATATTTAAGGTACTCCATTCCATAACCACATATTTTTTTTCACATCACTGCATTTCAGTACATTTAACTCTTTTTGTTTATTTTCTACTACTGATTTCATTATAGTTAGATATGTGTAAGGATAGTGGATTGAGCATTTAACAAGAGAAACAAAACGCGCATCAGCGAATGGATCTACTTGTGAGACAACCAACATTGATTAAATAATAACGGGGAGTAGAGTGATCGTCACTTGAAAGAATGGGTATGTTGGCGCTAAGCGGTGTGAAGCTTTTAATGCTTGTTTAGGAAGGTGTGACAAAGGAGCGGTGAGCTGTGTCAAGAACCTAGCTTTTCTAATTGAAACGCTAATAGTACGTGTGTTCGAGAACGAAGTGTTAACATACTTTTGCTAACGTAGTGGTGATTGCCCATTCGACTAACCTTTTAGTCGATCCCCATTTAAACCCTAATTAGGGTTTATAGTTCTTGTTCATTGATTTCTTGTTCTTGCTAGAAATCACAAAGGTACGCTTCCTTTTATATTCAGTTAATTTATTATTTGTATTTGATCTATTCCGCTGCGTACTCTTTGATGTTTATATGTTTATATTAGTATTATGATTCATATATTCCAACATAGTCTGTGTTTTTATGTTATCTTGCTATGGATGCATCAGTAGATGCATATATAGTAGTTATTTTGAAACAAATAAAGGTGGAAAATAACCATGTTGTTGTCTTGTACGTAAAGTAACACCCGACCATTTTACACATATAACCATGGGGAAAAATTCAAATGCATACCCTTATTTTGGTGCATACCAATGAGCAAATTCTCACTATTCATCCAATCTGATCTAATGGTTGGGATTAACCTAAGATTAAATTTCAAAACCTAAGTCCATGTTTTTTTCCCATTTTCTTTGTCTTTTTTGTTATTCATTTTTTTCTTTCTTTTTTTTTTTTTTTTTTTTTTTTTTTTTTTTTTTTTCTTTTGTTTATTTTTTGTGTCTTTTTTTTTCACGCACATTTTTTCTTTTTCCTTCTTTTTTTTGTTTTTTCTTCCTTTTTGTTTTCTTTGTTTCTTTTTTGTTTCTTTTCCTAACTCTCGGTTTTTTTTTTTTTTTTTTTTTTTTTTTTTTTTTTTTTTTTTTAATTCGTGTCTTTTTTAATTCACGTTTTTTTTCCTTATATGTTTTTGTCTGTTTTCATATATTTTCGTCTATTTTCATACGTTTTCGTCCGTTTTTTACGTTTTCATCTCTTTTCAAACGTTTTCGTCTGTTTTCGTCCAATTTTATACGTTTTCATCCGTTTTTAAACGTTTTCGTCCATTTTTATACTTTTTCATCCGTTTTCATACGTTTTTATCTGTTTTCATATGTTTATATACGTTTTCGTCTGTTTTCAAACATTTTTGTCCGGTTTTTATGTTTTCGCACATTTTTAGACGTTTTCGTCTATTTTCAGACATTTTCGTCCGTTTTTATACATTCTCATCAGTTTTCATCCATTTTCTTACGTTCTCATCTGTTTTCTTATGTTTTCGTTCATTTTCATATGTTTTCGTCCGTTTTCATCTATTTTTCTTTCGTTTTCGTCTATTTTTCACACGTTTTCGTCCGTTTTCACACGTGTTTTTACGCTTTCATACATTTTCGCCTGTTTTCTTACGTTTTCGTCTGTTTTCATCCGTTTTCTTATGTTTCGCCCATTTTTTGTCCGTTTTCATACGTTTTCGTCAAATTTTTTACGTTTTCGTTCGTTGTAATACGTTTTCATCCAATTTCTTTCATTTTCGTCCATTTTCATACGTTTTTGTCTATTTTCATACATGTTTTTAGGCTTTCATACTTTTTGTCCATTTTCATACGTATTCGCCCGTTTTCTTACATTTTCGTCCATTTTCTTACGTTTCTTAATATCCCAAGTGATTTCCGAATATCACAAGTGATATTCAGTGATATCCACAATATCACTTGTGATTTTCTGAATATCACTTGTGATTTTCTTATGTTTTCGTCCGTTTTCATATGTATTCATCCGTTTTCATACGCATTAGCCGTTTTTTTTTTACTTTTTTGTCCATTTTCTTACGTTTTCGTCCGTTTTTATACGTTTCTGAATATCACAATTGATATTCACAATATCATTTGTGATTTTCTGAATATCAATGGTGATATTCTAAATATCACTTGTGATTTTCTGGATATCTATCATTTGTGATTTTCTGAATATCACTTGTGATTTTCATGTTACAAAACATTTGTTGAAAAATCACTTGTCATATTCAGAAAATCACTTATGATATCCAGAATATCACTTGTGATATTCTAAATATAACAAAATATTACTTATGATATCCATAATATCATTTGTGGTACTCAATTACCACAAATAATATTCTGGATATGATAAGTAATATTTTGTGATATTCAAAGTATCACAATTGATATTCTGAATATCATAAGTGATTTTCTGAATTTGATAAATGATTTTTAACAAATGTTTTGTAACATGAAAATCACAAGTGATATTCAGAAAATTACAAGTGATATTCAGAAAATCACAAGTGATAGATATTCAGAAAATCACAAGTGATATTTAGAATATCACCATTGATATTCAGAAAAACACAAGTAATATTCTGAATATCAATTGTGATATTCAAAAACGTATAAAAATGGACGAAAACGTAAAAAAATGGACTAATACGTATGAAAACGGACGAAGTATGAAAACGGACGAAAACATAAGAAAATCACAAGTGCTATTCAGAATATCACAAGTGATATTCAGAAAATCACAAGTGATATTCTAGATATCACTGAATATCACATGTGATAATTAGAAATCACTTGTGATATTCAAAAACGTAAGAAAATAGACAAAATGTAAGAAAACAGACGAATACGTATGAAAACAGACAAAAGCGTATAAAAGTGTAAAAACACGTATGAAAACGGACAAAAACTATGAAAAATGGACGAAAACGAAAGATTACGGATAAAAACGGACGAAAACATTTCTAATTTCACAATTGATATTTAGAATATCACTTGTGTTTTTCTGAATATCAATGGTGATATTCTAAATATCAATTGTGATTTTCTGAATATCTATCATTTGTGATTTTTTGAATATTACTTGTGATTTTCATGTTACAAAACATTTGTTGATTATCACTTGTCAAATTCAGAAAATCACTTGTGATATTGAGAATATCATTTGTGATACTCTGAATATCACAGAATATTACTTATGATATCGAGGATATACTTTGTGGTACTCTGTCACAACTCGTAATTTCAGATCCCTTTTCAGCTGTCGAAATTTCATTTTCATATTGGAAAGTTACTATTCACTGATCACTATTCATCATTTTACTATTCATCATTTTTGAGGTCAGTTTGATATTCTGAGAAGCGTTCAAAAAAGTTTACTATTCACATGACACTATTCATTCCCGAAGAGAAAACACTATTCATGTACTTTATTCATTTCATCGTAAATTTAGTTTACGGATATTTAAATTCGCGTAACCGGTCAGGTTAAGCTGCGAATTCATACATTATCATTAGGGACACTTCATACGGACTAGAAATAGTCTACATATCATCATAATAGCATTTGCATACTATACCACTCGTAGAATATTCATATTAATATTTTTGGTATATTTAACGTTTTACGTATATTTATTTTGATTAAACGCTAACCCGCGATTAATAAATATAACTAACATATCTAAAAATCCCCACAATGGTTCCGATATATTTTTAAACTCCTTACAACGTCACAAAAATTATAAAATTTATTTACCCGGTATTTTGGGAATTTATTAAATTTATAACGTAAGTTTAATATAATTATAACGGTTTTCGTGAAAACTAAACGATAATTATCCAAACGCTCAATTTTTGTACCCAACATATTTTTATCATTTTTATGACTTTATTAAGTCCCGGTTAACTTCGTTAAAATTTATTTCTCGCAAACCCGGCACCCGACTTTAACTAAAACTAACTAAAACTACCAAAATTAAACAACTAAAACTATACAAATCCTTCACTACCAATCCTAATTAAATCAAAACTATTTTTGCTCTTTTCTTCCTTTGAAAAACCGGCCACACCCCCCCCCCCCCTTTTAACCTCTAGCATTAACTCTTTATATTGTATAATAACCTTAGTAAATATCTAGATATTTCACCACATTCTCATCCATAAGCCAAGATCAAATCATTCCTCTTCCTCTCTACCTCAAAACCCACGACCCAAAATCAAAACAAGACCCAAATCCACCATTTTTCCAAGATCAAGCTATAATTAAATTCATTTGATGATCCTTGTTAGGGTTTTGAAGTAAAAATCCAAGGTTTCTTAGGTTTTTCATCATCCAAGATCCATAATCTTTCAAAGTAAGTTTACAAAATTTTATTTTCATCATTTCTTCAAGTATTTATTATGATCATATGGTTTTCATACAAGATCTCATGCATATGTTAGCTTATACCACTCATTATATATACTTATGTCTTTGAAACCCTAGAAATGGAAACCCTTGTTAGATCTAGTTGATTGATATTGTTTAAGAACCCATGAAACCTTAAGAAGGTGTATGGTAGGAATAGACTAGATTTGTGGTGATTGGAAGTGATTTGGGTGGATTAGAAACTAGTTTAGAACATTAGAAATGGATTTAGAACATGTTTACAAACCTACTGTCCCAAAATGGAAATTCTGAAAAACTCAGTAACTCAGGGGAGATTTTCAACCAAAGATTTAGAAAATGCTTTCAAAAACGAAACTTTTGGCAAAAGAACGGACTAAAACGAGTTTATAACAAAGGAGATATGATTTTTGCAAGTTTATTGACAAAAACTATTTTTCTAAAAATTATATGCTGTTGGACGATTTTTGGTGGACAAACCGAGGTGTTAGACGTAACCTAGAGAATCCGAGCTATCAAAAATATATTAGTACATACTAAGACGAATCCGTGGATATAAAGAACGAAGAAAATGAACTTAAAATGACCAAGTTATTCACGTTTCAATATCGGCAAAACTATATATATTTTGACAGCTTTTTAACTAGAAATAATAATAATACTATTTCTACGTACTAAATCCTAGATTTTCTAGAAATACTATCAAAGTGCCAAATTCATAACTAATGAAGTACTAGTGATTACAAGTTTATTTTTACGACTATTAGACGTTACTTCAAGGTTTTCAAAGCGCGGAATATAACACTAACATTCTATATACGATATACTACGACTAGTTTTTACAAGTCTAGTTAAGACTTATTTTTCTTAAGTATAGAATATATTTTACTATGACTATAACTAGTATTTTCAAGTTATGAGTGATATAGGTATCATGTGCATGCATATTCTCTACATCATTTCATGATCTAAATTAGATCATTATCATCCATCATAGGTTGCGGTTGATTTCGTTCCTTGTTGTCCCTATCATTTCATCTCATTGCATCATCACTTCGAGGTGAGTCATAGCCCCACTTTTACTTGTTTAATTACTTTATAAACTCTTTGGGGGAGATACATGCTTAAATACTTGTTTTATACTTTTATACGTTTTGAATTACTTCTGGGGGAGAATACGTTGCTTTAATTATTTTTGTACATGCCAAAATATTAAATGCCTTACATTGCTTAAGTTGCCTTATTACCACGTTTTGACAAGTCCCCTTTATTATCATGGACCGTTAATTAAAGTACGAGCGAGAGTGAGTGAATAGATCTATTAAGGGTGACTCATCCATCCGTGTTTGGGTTGCTCCAACGGAATTACGGATGCATTCATGTCTAATATCTTTAGAGTGTCTGGTAAACACACATTTGGGGCCAAGTAACGTCTAGCTTCGGGGTCATGAGCTTAAGAGCTAATGTAGTTTTATGACTGAAATCTTATTACTTTACTTTATACTTGGGCTATTGTACATACGAAATTACTTATAAATTCACGATACTTTTCCATCACTATTACTACTGATTTACGATGCCTTTGCATCAGCCTTATTACGGATTTACGATACTTTTGCTGGGAATTCTTCTTTCAAATGTTTTACATTACATACTTGTTCACTAAAATCTATGAACTCACCAACCTCGTGTTGACACTTTAGCATGTATTTTCAGGTTATTAAGGTAGCTCATGTTGCATGCATTTGGACCTTCATGGAGTCGCGAAGTCGACGCGTCTGACTATATTTTTTGTACTTATGAACGTTTGATCTCGTTTGAACTTATTTCACCTAAATTGGCAACACCTTTTGGGACCTATGTTTTGTAAACTCTGAATGTTTTAATGATCAAACACTGTATTTTCTAAATGACACTTTAGGTCTTTCAATATAACTGTAACTGTGGTGCTATGACAGTCACCCCCAGGTATTCCATTCCGCTGCCATTCAGGTATTTTGGGGGTGTGACAGATTGGCATCAGAGCTAAGGTTATAGCGAACTAGGATGTATCTTGGACCCTAGACTATAACCACATCATCATAGCATCTCATCATTTCATCATAAGTGCATATTTACTACATATGTCGTTTCATGCACACACGGTGCAAGCTATTTATACCCATACTTATACATATATATATATATATATATATATATATATATATATATATATATATATATATATATATATATATATATATATATAATTTTATTGACCTGGTTCACAAGTGACATGTCTTCAAATACCACCCTGTCATCCTTTCGTCGGATTCCGACAATGAAGATGCCTTGTCATCTTCCACTACCATTATACCACCAGTTGCACTTACACCACCATTAGCACCATTGATTTGTCATAGGAACAGGGTTTTCCTATCATTTAGCCCATACATAGAATGCCGTTTGGTAGTGTATTCAGACTTAATCTTAATGGACTTATTAGGATGTTTATTGTAAGGAAGATAGTATGTTTTCTTTCCTTCACTAGTAGGGCGCTTACTACTCAGGTACTACCACCACCATCAGCTACTTATTTCACTATTGGTCGTCCCAAAGTGCATACTTCAGTTTTACCTCTTAGATGTCGCGAGATAGCGCGAAAGAGGGTAGTATTCCATTCACTATTATCACCATCACATATCAGAGACTCTACACCCATATATGACTGGCCGCTTAAGAAGTAACCACTATTTGACATACCATTACCATCTACTACACGTTACACCACCTTATAGGTTTGAGGTTGGTGAGAGTTTGGGAGCCTCTACTGCTTGATAACCTACTACTCTTCATCGTTAGACGATGATCTCTAATTATTTGAGATTACCCACGAGTGTTTGGACGATACATTCTGAATAATACCACAAGCCTCATAGACACAATAAGAATTGCAACAAATCGCCCAAGGGTGGCATCTATCACAAGGACTCTATATTATCTTAAATATGATCGACTCATGCCTCCATAACACAATAGACCAACAAGATGCTTTGAACGGTATTATACCATCATAATGGAACTCATCACAACTCTCCCTTCATTACCAAGTTTGATTACACCACATTCTAAGTCGATAATTACATCATTAGTCACTCTAGCAACACTCCACCGACCAATGTGGTCACATTAGTAGATTTGACATATAATTACAACTTTAGAAAGATGTGAATAAGACAATAAGATTAATAAAGATGAAGGTTTCTTTACAATTAAATGGTCATGTTGACCAAGATAAAAGTGACTCCCATAGTTTTCGTGTTTCGGAGATAATAACAATTCAAGTAAGTCAAAGCCAAATTAAATTTTTGTACAAATAAAAAGATTTCTTGCAAACCTTACGAAGTACGACAAATTATTGATTTTCATTGGTTGGATTAAAACTCATTTTTGTTTAAGCAACAATCTTCTTGAATTCTCTTCTTCCAAAGAAATATATATATATATATATATATATATATATATATATATATATATATATATATATATATATATATATATATATATATATATATATGAGATATTGTTTTTATCAAAATACAAAATATTTCGTAGTCACATCTTTTACATAACTATATTTATTACAAACTTCAAATAAAGTCACTCCAAAATACATTTATGACCAAATTTCACAACGTTTCACTCAAATAAATGTTGTTAATTTTAGAAACCATATCTCCAAGAAGGAACACGCATAACTCATGAACGAATCTCGAAAGCAACCACTATACCTATTTACTATTTGACCTTAGATGCGAAAGAAACCCCTCTACCAGAGATTGCCAATATTGATACACCATGCCTTAACACCCCTACTTCAAATTACGACTTTTTCGCTCATTCCATATTATCAGACCCTCACGCTAGTATGAGCTCGTTGGATTGAAAGATCAAGGTACAATTACTCAACAAAATTTATATTCTTTTCGGAGATCGATATAGCTTAGTCACATTGGGACAAGATCTCATTTTCATGAAAGGACATCGAGAAGTTTCACTTGACCATAAGGCATTTAGCTTGCATTCACGGAAAATTAAACATCATACGATGTGGTACCTACTTGACTCAGATCACCCGCACAACAATTTCCATTCTTTATACATTTAAGTCATGCCTAGAGGGATTAAGCATTTGAACCTGCGATCTTTACCTAGTATAAATTCTTGAATACTTCAAATCATTGGCACAAATTTCCGCCCTATATCCTTTGACACATAGACTATCATCTTCAGTTGACTATAGATGCCTTAACGACACGTTCATCCTTCATGCTCTCAATATCACTACCATATTCTCGACCACTTCATATACATAAACCACTGCCCTGTTGTGAACTAAGATATTTACATTCTTTAAATAAGTGGATTAGAAGACTATTACCATTCCATAAGATTCACCTACATATCCAATACACCATTCAACGAATTTTGTTTCAAGCTATTTTACTACCCTATGGGGAAATTGTTTTACAGAATTTCTAAAGTATGCTATTTTGTTACTACTCTATAAATTGATTTTCTGTCATTACACCAAGTATTTAATATTATTACTCGAAATAATTTTCATGTTACTTGAAAGGAAATATCAGGAAACCATTTTTAACAACAATGTGTTGAACACCATCTAAAACTTTTGAGAAAAGTAATACTATTTTAACTAAATCAAGCATCGCATCATTAGTCTTCAATTATACATAGCCTGATCACCTATGTATAATTCAAGAAGGATTATGCCATGAAGTAAATAATTATTTTTTTAAAGTATTGCTAATAACAATCTTCATGTAAAAGCGTTTTAAACAAGTAAACTCTTTTATAAATGTCTCTTTCTGACAAACTTTCCCCTGGATACTTACCCCACCTGTCACCCACTTAGCCATTAAGATGGACTTTCCAATGACTTCTCTAGGAGAGACTTTCCATATCAAGTACTAGGAGGATTCCTCGATGCAAGAAAAACAATAAAAGGATTACGGAACTACTAAACCTGGACTAAGAAAATTCATAATCCAACAACAATCCTAGAAAATTCATAAGGAGATATGATTTTTGCAAGTTTATTGACGAAAACTATTTTTCTAAAAATTATATGCTGTTGGACGATTTTTGGTGGACAAACCGAGGCGTTAGACGTAACCTAGAGAATCCGAGCTATCAAAAATATATTAGTACATACTAAGACGAATCCGTGGATATAAAGAACGAAGAAAATGAACTTAAAACGACCAAGTTATTCACGTTTCAATATCGGCAAAACTATATATATTTTGACAGCTTTTTAACTAGAAATAATAATAATACTACTTCTACGTACTAAATCCTATATTTTCTAGAAATACTACCAAAGTGCCAAATTCATAACTAATGAAGTACTGGTGATTACAAGTTTATTTTTACGACTATTAGACGTTACTTCAAGGTTTTCAAAGCGCGGAATATAACACTAACATTCTATATACGATATACGACGACTAGTTTTTACAAGTCTAGTACTTATTTTTCTTAAGTATGGAATATATTTTACTATGACTATAACTAGTATTTTCAAGTTATGAGTGATATAGGTATCATGTGCATGCATATTCTCTACATCATTTCATGATCTAAATTAGATCATTATCATCCATCATAGGTTGCGGTTGATTTCGTTCCTTGTTGTCCCTATCATTTCATCTCATTGCATCATCACTTCGAGGTGAGTCATAGCCCCACTTTTACTTGTTTAATTACTTTATAAACTCTTTGGGGGAGATACATGCTTAAATACTTGTTTTATACTTTTATACGTTTTGAATTACTTATGGGGGAGAATACGTTGCTTTAATTATTTTTGTACATGCCAAAGTATTAAATGCCTTACATTGCTTAAGTTGCCTTATTACCACGTCTTGACAAGTCCCCTTTATTATCATGGACCGTTAATTAAAGTACGAGTGAGAGTGAGTGAATAGATCTATTGAGGGTGACTCCTCCATCCGTGTTTGGGTTGCTCCAACGGAATTACGGATGCATTTCATGTCTAATATCTTTAGAGTGTCTGGTAAACACTCATTTGGGGCCAAGTAACATCTAGCTTCGGGGTCATGAGCTTAAGAGCTAATGTAGTTTTATGACTGAAATCTTATTACTTTACTTTATACTTGGGCTATTGTACATACGAAATTACTTATAAATTCACGATACTTTTCCATCACTATTACTACTGATTTACGATGCCTTTGCATCAGCCTTATTACGGATTTACGATACTTTTGCTGGGAATTCTTCTTTCAAATGTTTTACATTACATACTTGTTCACTAAAATCTATGAACTCACCAACCTCGTGTTGACACTTTAGCATGTATTTTCAGGTTATTAAGGTAGCTCATGTTGCATGCATTTGGACCTTCATGGAGTCGCGAAGTCGACGCGTCTGACTATATTTTATGCACTTATGAACGTTTGATCTCGTTTGAACTTATTTCACCTAAATTGGCAACACCTTTTGGGACCTATGTTTTGTAATCTCTGAATGTTTTAATGATCAAACGCTGTATTTTCTAAATGACACTTTAGGTCTTTCAATATAACTGTAACTGTGGTGCTATGACAGTCACCCACAGGTATTCCATTCCACTGCCATTCAGGTATTTTGGGGGTGTGACATACTCATAGTATCACTTGTGATATTCTGCATACCACAGAAAATCACTTGTGATAGTGATATTCTGAATATAATCAATTGTGATATTTTGAATATCACAGAATATCACTTGTGATATTCAGAGTATAACTTGTGATATTTAGAATATCACAGAATATCACTTGTGATATTCAGAATATAATTTGTGATATTCAGAATATCACTTGTGATATTTAGAAATATATGAAAACGTATGAAAATTGCCAAAAATATTTAAAAACGTTCGAAAATGAATGAAAAAATGGACAAAAATGAACGAAAATGTATGAAAACGAAAGAAAACATATGAGAGTGTAAAAACATGTATGAAAAGGATAAAAACATTTGAAAAATGGACGAAAACAAAAAAAAACGGACGAAAACGTATGAAAACGAATAAAAACATAAGAAAATGGACGAGTATGTATGAAAATGGATGAAAACGTATAAACACGTCTGAAAACTGACGAAGACGTATGAAAAATGGACGAAAACGAAAGAAAACGGACGAAAATGTATTAAAACGAACGAAAATGTATGAAACGGACGAAAAAAAATGAAAACGAACGAAAATGTAAGAAAACATATTAAAACAGACGTTAACGGGCGAAAACGTAAGAAAGCAGACGAAAACGTATGAAAACGGACAAAAATGTATGAAAACGGGCGAAAACGTACAAAAACAAACAAAAACGTCTGAAAACAGACGAAAATGTATGAAAACGAAAAAAAAACGTTTATTAGGGAAGAAAAACATGAATTAAAAAAAAAGAAAAACGTTTATTAGGGAAAAAAACATGAATTAAAAAAAAAAGAAAGAAAAGAAAAAGACACCAAAAAAGAGAATGGAAAAAAAAAAACAAAAAACGAAAAAAAAGAACTATGAAGCGTAAAAAAAATACAAAAAAAAAAATGAAAGAAAGAAAGAAAAAAATGAATAATAAAAAAGACAAAGACAAAGAAAAAAAAAAAAAAACATGAACTTATGTTTCCCTATTTAATCTTAGGTTAATCCCCACTATTAGATTAACCTAGATGGATGGTGAAGATTTGTCCCTTGGTATGCACAAAAATTATAGTATGCAAAATAAAGTGCCTCTATAACCATGTTCTATTTAAATATTTATATATCATTTTACGCCATTTTACTCGTTTATAGTTAAAGTAAAATATATTACCAAACGTTTTTATTTATAAAAAATAAAAAAATAATAATAACCAAAAAAAAAAACAAAAAAAAACACCATTGACCAAAATTTTAGCAAACAACACCCATTGAGAGGAGTTGACCAAATTTTATACCAATAAATAATACTCTTAAGTAATTGCCAACCTTAGCTTGCATCAAAGTCAATAAGAGATACTTCATTATTACTTACGCCGTGCACGTAGGTTGATCACTCTAGATACGGCCAAATTGATCAATCATGTGTGTATATTACTGGGCTTTTTTTTTTTTTTTTTTTTTTGGATATACATTTTATCCATTTTGTGTTTGAGTGTCATCTCCTAACAATAACCTGCAGATCAGTTGTACATATATATAGCTTGCATTCTGAAAAATAATATAAGAAAATAAAATGTACATTATGTTATTTCCCATATATGGTTTAAGTGTATGAGTTTGGTCTTTCTACTATGATAATCATAAAGTAGACCTACCAACCTTTCATTTGTAACCCACTGATCTCTTCTAAAAAGTTTCTAATACTTGTTGTTCACAAAGTGTGTGGATATGAAATGTCCACCTATGTATGCATACTTTTAGTAATGGATATATGAAAACTAAAACAGGCTTACTTAGGGTTTTGTCCTTCAATTTGGGAACAAAGAATTGCCTTTTTATATTTTATATTAGGTTAAGGAGATATGATCTTAGATTAGATTACTGTATTAAATATACGTCGTATTAGATTAATAATATGCAACAATGTGTCAGCAGGTCACTTGCTAATCACCTTTTAGTTGCACATAAACGGCATGTGATTGGTGAAACTATTGCTGCAATACCAATGAAACATAAATGAATGTTACCTATTAAAGACTATCAACTTACTGTTAGAAAATAGAAACCCTACGGAAACAAAGTAATATGCTTTTCTAAGAATAAAATTAAATACTCCTAAACATGAGTAAATTGCAATCGTCCATGTGGTTTGACCAAATGGCAAGTTTCGTCTGTAACATTTCCAAATTGTAGGCACCGTCCTTATGTGGAATTTGGGGTTGCATTTTTCGTTGTTCAGTTGCAGTTTTTGACAAAGGCATTTTAGTCATTTATTTTTGACAGGGATGAAAACTTCAACGCAAAGTTTTTCACAGGGAATGTGGCTACACTTTCGAAAGGTTATGGATGAAACTTTCAATTTGGCTAAACCTCATGGACGTTTTTTGCAGTTTACTCCCTAAACATCCTTCAAAATTTCAAACAAACCTTTAAGAGTTATCTAATGTCAATTTAGAGATCTTGACTTTTTTTTAATGGCATTATATTACAAAGAACCTAGGAAAAGAATACAAATTAGGATTGAATGTTACAAGGATTGTTATGCCACTTAATCCAACTAATTAAACGAGCGTTCTCCATATCTATTTTCTATCCATGTATACGTGTAGAGCTTGATATTATAGAGAACTTAACTTGACTTCACATTAATGGTGTACGTTGATAATGTGTTTATTGCTATACTTGTCATGTGTTCGATCAACGAAGCAAAGGAGGAATCAGTTAAGCTTGATGTCAAAGTTTTGGTACATACCTAGTGCAAACACATAGATTTGTGACTTCAGTGTGAATTTTGAGATTTCTCGAAATTATTTTAAGCATAATAATCATACCCATTAGTGATTGTACCTCAACTGCTTTTTCTTTAGCTAAGATATAGATATTGAGAATCTTGGATGCTCCAGAAGAGTCTATGTCTCACAAAGCACCTATAATCTACATAGAATCTTTGTTAGTATTTTAAGTAAATGAAATCTTGGTTCCTCTTGTCCATATCTCATTGAAAACCTCATAATCAAGAACATTTTTTTTGAAGACTTGGGCAGTTAGCTTCTTTTTTTTTTTTTTCCTTCTTCTTCTTCTTATTAGAGCTCATTTGTCTAGTCATTTTTGTTAGATCAATTTTCGTACATATCTGATATATATGTGATGCCAAGTCAATTTCAAATGAGACAATAGTTTTCTAGTAGTTATAATAGTAAGAGATGTAAAATATATCTAACTGATTTATTGTGCTTTATTTTGATGTGGTTATCATCGACCACCTTTAGTGGCTATGGTTAATATACAGAAAATATACTAAGTAAGCATGTTTTTATATCTTAAACATTAAATTAAAGCTATATTTATCAAAATCCCTCTCCAATATTTGCTAAGTAATTAGCTTCATGCCTTCATTATAACCATTGAGTTTGATCATAATCCATTTTCCCATATTCTTTTTAAGATCAGTAATAGCTTACCGACCTATCTTACACAACCTTTTACCAAGATCATGTTACTTTGGTTGAAACATGCATTCCATGCTAATGTTTCCTGATTTGATCAAATTTTCTTTAATGATGCTAGAGGTGACAAAATGGATAGTTGAATGAGTTGGGTAACGGGTCAAACCGTCAAACAGTCTCTAGTTAAACAGTTTTTCTTCAAAAAATAGTCACAAAAGCTATATGATCAAACAATAATCTTGTTTAAAACACACATCTAGGAGGTTTTGTACTTTAAGAGTACACTTTCACAACTTATAAACGGTCCAGCTGGTCACCTATTAGAAATAAAACATAATTCGCCAACGATCATTAGCTGGAATTGAAGCCTCTATTAAATATCTAGGTGTCTACTTGTGTAATTTAATTCTATGTGTCATTGTATCATCACTTTAATCAAGAGATTCTAAGGTTTAGTTGAGATCCATAGAAGGTTTGTTCACGCATAGCAACATATATCTTCTTGAGGAAGCCTTGGTAATGGTTCTGAGCTATGTGTGGTACCTTAATGAGTTGTTTCCTACTAGCTCGGGTATCTTTTAGTTTATAGGAGCTTTCTCATATGATAGTCCTAGAATCAATTAACAACGCGCGGGTTTGTTCAGAGCTTGTTTCTCTAGGTACCTAACTTGGCCGTTCTTTTGACCGACATCAGGTTCCTTCACTAGTTTGCTTACTAGTATTTTTTAGTCACACCGCACCATATCATGATTCTGGAAAAAGAACAAAGGAGATGCTCTTAGTGTGAGTACCTTGATAACGTACATAGCATGGTACCTTGTCTAAAGTTATATTTGTATTCTCCACTCATTTTAAGGTACCTTGCCTCCTCAAGATATGATTCCCATATATTTTCTTTTATATAGTAGAGAATTTCATACTCTTCTTACAAACTTTTAAAATAACAGACGAAGGACATTTTTTTAAGCTAAAAATACGCAACATATTTTTTCAAATAAATACAAGTACACAACATACTTTGTAAACTGTAAAAGATACGCAACATATTTTCAAATAATATTCGATCTAGCTAATATGACCGGCTAGTAGAAGGTTACCAGGTCGCCACTAACAAATAAGTTACACCTTTGGTCCCCAAACTGTCTCATTTCTCGTGTATTTGATCCTATTTTGATAATGTTCGTTAATTACGCATTTGGTCCTATTTTGATAACGCTCGTTACTTTTCTTTCGTCCAGATTTCTTTAAAAAAAAAAAAAAAAAAAAAAAAAGTTTTTAATCCAGATTTTAAAAAATAAAAATAAAAATTAGAAAAAAAAAAGTTAAGAAATTTAAAAAATTTTTAAAACAGTTAAAATTAAAAAAAAAATTAAAAACAGTTAAAATTAAAAAGAAAAAGTAATCAATTTTTTTTTAAAAAAAAATTCACAAATATATATATTTTTTTAATTTTATTTTTTTTATTTTAAATTTAATTTTTTTTATTATTTTTACTTTTTTTAATGCATTTTTTTTTATTTTTACTTTTTATAAAAATTTTAAATTTTTATAACTTTTTTTTCTAAATTTTAATATATATAAAAAACACATATTTTATCTAGATTTCAAAAAAAAAAAAAAAAAAAGCTGCTAAAAAGTTTTTTTTTTTTTTTTTTTTTTTTTTTTTTTTTTTTTTTTTTTAAATTTTAACGAGCATTACCAAAATAGGATCAAATGCGAAAATTTCGTATCTTTGGCAGTTTACAAAGTACGTTGCGTACTTGTGTTTATTTGAAAAAGTTTGTTGCGTATATTTAGCTTTCACCCATTTTTTTGGGTAAAGAGATTATACCTCGTAAATATATTAATAATAAAATGAGTTTAAGAACATGAGGGGAGTGGTCATGAGCCACTCCAAAAACTACGTGCTTTGAACATTCTCAAAGACACGACAACCAACTAATTAGAAGACAATAAACGAAAAATCGACATAACTTCATCTTCTAATTAAACACCATAAGAAAAGCAATGAAACTCAATCAGCCGGTAAGTTCCATGTTGTCTTGAGCTTAGCCACTCTAGCATTCCTCTTGAACTTGATCGACGCAAGTTTAAGTCTAACCGTGTCAATAATGACATTTACATGCTGCTCCACGTTCCTAGAGCCATTCACGTGCAACCTATTATTCCGTTCTTGCCAAATTACTCGATGGAATTTCATGATATCAAGTATCACCATGCAAAACGCAAAATATGTCATGCACTCATATTTACCAATTGATGGGTTTTCTATTCCCAAACTAGATTAACACGCAGCGGAAATAATAATAATCTAGGGCAAGAAGGGAACTAAACCCTAAAGGATCTAAACCTAATTAACTAAAAGCAACTTAAAAGAAATAAATAATTAAATAAGTAATAAGAAAATTACTAACCTTTGAGAAAATCGAATTTCTCACGCGGACCACCTTGGTCAAACTTGGAGGCGAGTACCCAAACGAGAGTACCTCTAATAGCTCACACCCACGAACCAAAGAGAAACAATTCTTTCGAACTCCTAAGGTCCCGATATATGAAAGACTCTTATAAGGAGTAGGAATTAGAATGAGGAGATAAGTAGTAATAACTTTGGCATGCTCCCTCTATATATAAGGCATTAGAGGGAGTTGGTTTACCCCTTTGGGGCGATGTGGGATAACCACAAAAAAATACCCATGCCTTGTTACCTATTATTCGAATAGATTTTCTCTTTTACGGTTCATCGAGGGCGACCCAAAAAGGACTCTACTTTTAACGATAGTCTCACAATTAGTTATGAACTTGGACATAATTCCAACAGTCTCCCACTTGGACAATTCATCAACTATAATTGGTCTAAGCCTATTCCGATCAACTAAGCAGAGAATGCCATCCAATGCAACTGCCGAACTCTGAATCATATCTTAGAGTCAGCCCTTAGATAAGCGATCAACTATTCCTTTGTTCTACTGATATCGTATGAACCTGAGACATGGATTTTAATCAATCTCCAAGTTCAACATTATGTTTCTCGATTTCCGATTATTTGACTATATGAGACTACTGAATTGAACACATCAATTTAGTCCTGGCTAGGCCTAGCACATTTAAGTCAACATTTAATCATCGAGGGGCCCATTGATATCGCTTTCCTTTTTAGGCAAAAGGAACAAATAAACTTTGAATACATAGAACTAGTCAACTTATCATGTCATACCTAGCATACCCTTTATAACTGGCATTTACGCACAACGTTTGAATAAACTAAAGTATAACAGACTTGAAAACTAGATACTCGATGTATCTCCATTTTAAGAATAGAGGATATTATCATCTTAGAATTACTCGTGATCTCAATCCATGAAGTAATCTCTCTAAGTACGGGTTTGTCCTATACTTAATTCCCATTAAGTACCCATGAGTGTTGCATCATTCTCTATGCTATGTCTAATCTTTATAGAAAATCTACTAACACTCCATGACAGTCTTAAATCAAAACTTACTTCCAGTAGTTTGAACGACTGAGGAGGTTTGAGTAAACTAAATACTCAGGAAGTGGATTCTAAACATGCAAAAATGAAACACAATGATAAACAATAGTAAATGGTAGCATACTTGCAAATAAACAAATCTCCATTATTTAATCACCAAATCTATTAAGATTTCAATCATTGTTTATAATGTTTCAAACTCAAACTAACAACTAAAACTTTATTTTATCTTTCAATCCAATGCTCCAAGCATGTTTATCGTGTTTGGACTTAGCCAATGCCTTTGTGAATGGATCAGCTAGATTATCCTCTGATCGTATGTCTTTCACAATCACGTGTCCTTCTTCTACCTTTCTTCGAACAAAATGGTATTTCCTTTCAATGTGTTTTGACTTTCCGTGATCCTTGGGTTCTTTAGTCAAGGCGACTGCACTCTCATTATCACATAATATTTCAATAGGGTCTTGTACAGTTGGAACAACTCCAAGATCTCCAATGAAATTCTTCATCCAAATAGCTTCCTTTGAAGCCTCACAAGCTGCAATATACTCAGACTCGCATGTGGAGTCTGCCACTGTATCTTGCTTTGAACTTTTCCACGTCACTGCTCCCCCATTTAGCAAAAATACCCAACCAGACTGTGAACGACTATCATCTTTATCTGTTTGGAAACTTGCATCACTATAACCAGTCACTCTGAGTTCTTCTTCTCTACCATAAACTAAGAACCTGTCTTTAGTATTTCTTAAATACTTAAGAATGTTCTTTACTGCTGTCCAATGACCTTCACCAGGGTTCTGCTGATGTCGACTCACCATGCTCAAAGCAAAGGAGACATCAGGCCTTGTGCACGTCATGGCATACATGATCGATCCTACAGCCGAGGCATATGGGACTCGACTCATTCTGTCCAGTTTTTCATTAGTTTTCGGACATAGATCCTTAAATCTTTATGCCATGATGTAAGGGTAGATTCCCTTTCTTAGAATTCTCTATTTTGAATCTTTTCAAAATTTTATCTAAGTACGTGTCCTGGCTAAGTCCTATAAGACACTTTGACCTATCTCTGTAAATCTTTATACCGAGAATATATGCTGCATCTCCCAAATCTTTCATAGAGAAACATTTCCCCAACCATTCTTTTACACTTTGTAATGTTGGGATATCGTTTCCAATGAGTAGTATATCATCCACATATAATACCAGGAAGACTACAATACTCCCACTGACTTTGATATATATACAGGACTCATCTTTGCTTCTAGAAAATCCAAACTGTGTGACTTTCTCATGGAAGCAGAGATTCCAGCTACAAGATGCCTGTTTAAGTCCATAAATGGCCTTTTGAAGCTTGCACACTCTTTTAGGATACTTTGCATTTTCAAAACCTTCTGGTTGTGCCATAAACACATCCTCTGTTAGTTTTCCATTAAGGAAAGCGGTCTTGACATCCATTTGCCATATTTCATAATCATGAAACGCATCTATGGCAAGCATTATCCTAATTGACTTTATTTTAGCTACTGGTGAGAAGGTTTCCTCATAATCAATCCCGTGGGTTTGAGTATAACCCTTCGCTACCAACCTAGCTTTATAAGTGTGTACATTGCCATCCATGTCTGTCTTCTTCTTGAAGATCCACTTACATCCCACAATCTTAAGACCGTGTATAGTGTCAATCAAGTTCCAAACTTGGTTGTCATACATAGATTTAATCTCGCTTTTCATAGTTTCCTTCCACTTAGCATCCTCAGGGCTTGCCATCGCTTCCTTGTAGTTAGCAGGCTCATCCAACTCACTTAGTGTACTATCACTAATCTTGTCCTCTTCAATATGGAAACCATAATTGAATTGAGGATCCTGAGAAGGCTTGCTTACTCTACTACTTGTTCTGCGAATGGGTAAGGATATATCATCAGGTTCAACAGGTGTCACCACCTCTTGTTGAGTGTCAGTGTTTACTATAGGTTCTTCATCGGCAGAATCTTGAATTTCTTCAAGGTGTATTTTACTCCCACTGTCCTCTTTGGATATCATTTCTCTCTCGAGGAACGTTCCTCTTCGAGCTACAAACACCACATTATCCTTGGGTCTGTAAAACAAATATCCAAATGACTCTTTAGGATAACTGATGAAAAGACACTTTTCGGATCTGGCTTCTAGTTTGTCCTGAGCTTCTCGTCTAACGAAAACCTCACAAACCCAAATTTTGATGTGCCCAAGGGAAGGACGTTTTCCCTTCCACATCTCAAAAGGTGTCTTCGAAACCTTCTTAGTGGGTACATGATTTAAGATATGGGCGGATTTTTCTAATGCGTAACCCCAGAAGCTTATTGGAAGTGTTGCTCGACACATCATAGATCGAACCATGTCTAACAGGGTTCTATTTCTCCTCTCCGCAACTCCATTTAGTTGTGGTGTTCTAGGAGGAGTTAACTGTGAAACTATACCACAGTTTTTAAGATGATCGAAAAATTCGATACTAAGGTATTCTCCTCCCCTATCGGATCGGAGTACCTTTATCTTTCTGCCCAGTTGGTTCTCTACTTCGTTTTGAAACCTTTTGAATACTTCAAAAGTATCCAACTTATGTTTAATCAGATAAACATATCCATAACTACTGAAATCATCAGTAAATGTAACGTAGTAGCGGTTTCCATCTTTTGTGGTTGATCGGAATGGTCCACACACATCCGTGTGTACTAAGTCCAATAATCCTTCACCTCTTTCACATGTTCCTGTGAATGGTGATTTAGTCATCTTTCCCAATAAGCAAGACTCACATACATCATCCGATTTGAAGTCGAATGATTCCAACACTCCATCCTTTTGGAGTTGGGCGATGCGTTTCTTGTTTATGTGCCCAAGACGAGAATGCCACAATTTTGATTTATCAAGCTCATTAGACGAACCAACATTTAAAACCACATTGCCATTATCACTAATACATTCAACAGTTTCATATATGCCTTTGCAAGGAGAAGCTTTAAATATAAAACAACCATTTGAATAAACCAAAATATCTCCATTCTCATTGTCAAATGAAAATTGATAACCTTCCTTAAACAAAACATGAAATGAAATAATGTTTCTTGTCATTTCTGACGAATAACAACAATTATTTAAATTTATCCTAACTCCAGACTTTAGCATGAGCTCGTACTTTCCAATCTTCGTCACAGGTGTGATTTTCCTGTTCCCCATGACTAAGTTGAGCTCTCCATGCTTCAACTTCTTACTTTCCTTTAGACCCTGGAATACAGTGCAAATGTGAGTACCACACCCTGTATCCAAGACCCACGAATCAGAAGTTGTAGTATTGTGGAGTTCGATCATAAACATACCTGAGTGACTACCCTTTTCGACCTTTCCGTCTTTGTGGTCCTTCAGATATTTTGGGCAGCTACGCTTCCAATGTCCCTTTGTGTTGCATTAGAAGCACACTGCTTCCTTTGGATCACTTGTCGGTGCAATATCAGATTCAGCCTTTCTCTTAGACCCATGATCGGACTTTCCTTTTGTGGCCTTTCCTTTCCAGTTGGAATGAGAAGTCTTTCTTTTCTTTGCATTATGACCAACAGTCAACACAGGAGCCGCTGAAGTAGAGGGCATATCAATCTTCTTGATCCCTTGCTCAGCGGTTTGCAACAAGCTATGGAGTTCCATTATTGAGGTCTCTTTCCCGTTCATTTGATACGAGAGCACAAACTGATTGTAATTAGCTGGCAGACCAGATAGGATTATGTTGATAGAAAGCTCAGTATCGAATACCATGTTCAGAGATCCCAATCTGTCAAAGAACCCTTTCATCTCTAAGACAAAAGCACAAATAGAGGCTCCAGGTTTTGGTTTGCAAGCCATGAGGGATTTAACAACATCAAGGCGTTCTTTGCTTGCCTTTGCCTGAAACATTTCTTTGAGCTGTTGGTTCATCTCATAAGCCCAAGTGTTCTCAAAAGTCTTTTGCAGTTCAGGGCTCATGGACGATGCCATGATGCATGACACTTTGTTTGCATCATCATAGTGCTTTCAGTGAGCTTCAATCTCTTCTTGAGTTGACTCATCATCAATTTTGGGAATTTGCTCATCGAGAACATACTCTTTGTTCTCGTACCTTAGGGTGAACCTAAGGTTTCGCATCCAGTCCATATAGTTAGGACCGGTGAGTCTTTCCCTCCCAAGAACTGAGAGTAATGAGAAGTTTGGGTTATGTGAGGGATTGGGAACGGGAGGATTGACACCATTTTCAGTAGACATCTATAAGATAAAACAATTTTAGTTTAGAATGAATATTCCTTAATCAATTACCCAATTTTATATTAAGGCTAGGATCCATATTTTAGATTTGTTTTATGAAGAGGGTTGCCGTAATCACATCACAAAATTATTTTAGGTAGACAATGTCTTTGTCAATTTCATTCTCTATGAAATTTCTAGTTCTTTTGAGATTCATTGATTCTGATCAATGGCATGTTAATCTCGTATATGCTTATCTACAATTCATGACTGGGATGCCGAGGATCATGAATAAGACAGTGAATTTAACCATGCAAAACCCGCGTGGTACCCGGCTCGAGTCAGCCCGAGAATCGCGAGACCAGCATCACCTTTCACTTATGTTCTCTTATTAATGTGCCGGTAAACCACACACGCTCCATTAATAGCCCATATGATAGATGTGCGGTTTTCATGGGTTAGCATACTATTCACATTTTCTATATATCTAAAACGAGAATTTTGTTTTAGTAGTTTCAAATAATATAACAATTATAATATATATATATATATATATATATATATATATATATATATATATATATATATATATATATATATATATATATATATAAGGTTTCTTTTAAACATTTTAAACTTTTGTTCTATTTTAAACATTTTAAAATATAAGGTTCAAAATGAAACATTTTAAACTTTAGGGTTCTATTTTAAACATTTTAAAATATAAGGTTAAAAACGAAACATTTTAAACTTTAAGGTTCTATTTTAAACATTTTAAAATATAAGGTTCAAAATGTAAATTCATATTTACATTCAATGATCATAAGACAATAATATAATATACAATTATTATTTACACTTATCACATGTTAACAATTTACTTTTTAAGTGCTAATAGAATTAGGCTAAAGCTCTGATGCCACTGATGGGTTTTCTATTCCCAAACTAGATTAACACGCAGCGGAAATAATAATAATCTAGGGCAAGAAGGGAACTAAACCCTAAAGGATCTAAACCTAATTAACTAAAAGCAACTTAAAAGAAATAAATAATTAAATAAGTAATAAGAAAATTACTAACCTTTGAGAAAATCGAATTTCTCACGCGGACCACCTTGGTCGAACTTGGAGGCGAGTACCCAAACGAGAGTACCTCTAATAGCTCACACCCACGAACCAAAGAGAAACAATTCTTTCAAACTCCTAAGGTCCCGATATACGAAAGACTCTTATAAGGAGTAGGAATTAGAATGAGGAGATAAGTAGTAATAACTTTGGCATGCTCCCTCTATATATAAGGCATTAGAGGGAGTTGGTTTACCCCTTTGGGGCGATGTGGGATAACCACAAAAAAATACCCATGCCTTGTTACCTATTCTTCGAATAGATTTTCTCTTTTACGGTTCATCGAGGGCGACCCAAAAAGGACTCTACTTTTAACGATAGTCTCACCAATTAGTTATGAACTTGGACATAATTCCAACACCAATATCACTATGAATAAATTTTAATATATATGACCATATGTCACAACCTTTTTTTCTTTACATATTATCATTATATAAATATAAATCAAATGTTCTTAGATTAGCCTTCGGGTGCCAATTTCCTCAACGCAAATGTTCTTGTTGGGCTGGAAAAGGGAGGGTTTTTGGAGCCTGGTTCGCAAAAAACAACTCAACATTACTTAGGGTTGTTCGTTGGGAAAGGACAGTCAACACCAAAAATATACGGAGTTGAGGTTTCTCCGTGGATTTAAAACCGTTGAAGAAATATAAACCAAAAAAACAGAAAGTACATTTAGATAAGATTTGTAAAAAATGAAATTATTTACGTGACTAAAATCTCTATTTTGACAAAAGAAAAAACAATTAATGGTAAATAGATAATAGTGTATCTTCAGGCTTTACAACGATGTTGACATGTTTTTAAAGTTTTGTGAAATGCTTGTTCAGTGCTTCCATTACTCATAATTTGAAGTTTTTGCACACAATATTGTTTAGAGTTAATTACGTAAATCGTCCTTATGTTTAGGCCTAAATTGCCCTTTTCTTCCTAAACTCTCAATAATTACACGAATCATCCTTGTGGTTGTCCATTTTATGTTGACCCATCCTTTGAATGGATGGGCGTTAGTTTCCGTCGTTAAGTCTTGTCATGTGGGCCTCACATGAGGGATAAAATGGTTCATATTTGTTGCGAAACCATAGGGACGATTCTTGTAACAAGTTAGGTATGTTTCTGGTTTTTATGGCACGTTAATATTCAAGTTATATACCCGAATTAAGACCCATTTCGTCTATCCGCGATTTAACACTTAAAATACTCAACCCCAAAACCAAACCTCATTTCACCTAATTAAAGCAAACCAACCCAACCCTAATTTCCATTCGATACAGTGCTACACACATTCAAACCAACCAAATCACTAACAGAGAAATGGTTGATAAGGGTAAGACTATGTTTACAGGGGATAATCATTCGTCAGTAAAAGATTGGTCTAAAGTTGTACTCAGAGATGAAATCATTGATGCAGTTATAGCCAAATATCGTGAAGAAGTTGAAACAAAATATGGTGATTCTGAGAATATAAACAAAGAACTACAAGAGGAAATACTTGAATTTGTTAGGAAAAAATCATGCGAATGGCTAAGGATGTACAAAGTAAGTTGAAATGCTTTCGGATTATGTGTTTATTGTTTGTTGTTTTTACAGAAAGTGAATGTTTGTAGTATGCACATGGGGCTTTTAGTAGTGTAGATGATGCCTAATAGGATTTGTTCTATACTTTCACTATGATGTAAAAGTAGCTTTGCAGGTTAATGATGCAAAGTAGGATAGTAGTAATGTCTGAATAGCATAAATAGTCTTTCCTGACGCAAAGTAGGATAATAGTAATGTCTTAATCTGCAGGTTGATGATGCAAAGTGTGATAGTAGTTTTGTTTTTGCTATTTGACTTAGTTGTAGGGGTGTTTGGTTATCCACTTTAGTTTTGCAATGAATCTAATGCCTTGTTCAATTCAACGCCCAAACACCCTTTTCTCTCTTTTACGATCAAATGACCATTCAAATAACAGATGATTATGTAAGTCAGGGAATGTTCTACAAATGATTGCTTTTCATTGATAGTTTAGTATATTGACAGCTAGTATAGACACAAGCACTGATGTCTTTATTTTATCTTATTTTTCTCTTTGGTGTGTGCTATCTTTCTAGATACAAACTCCAAAGGAAAAGAGGATGATTTCATCATCATTTAAATTGATGATATCTATATTTCAGACACATCTGAAGAGGACTTGGTATATTTTGGTAATTGGTCAGACTCTACATCCGCAACTTCCAGTGACAGTGATGATGATGTTGATTGCTGCCTTCTAAGCCTACTGCTTCCACCTCAAGGGTGAGCAATGGAAAGGCTTCCACTTCTAAGCCTACTGCTTCCACCTCAAAGATGAGAAAGGTAAAAGGAAAGGCTTCCACTTCTAAGCTTATTGCTTCCACCCTTAATAGACCAATTGTACTTTCTCTTGGAACAGTTGTGGGTTGCTCAAGAAGTAACAGAAAGAAGTGGTATGTGTCAGCCCCCAAAAGTTGAAGACAGGAAGCAGTAGGAAGAAGTGTTTATCTTTTGAAAACAATGATATGTATTTGGGTTATCTGTTTTATAGTTTGGTGGCGAAAACAATAGCTTTTAACTATTATAACTTATGATGTAATTCTTTATAGTTTAATTGTTGGAATAGGTTTGCATAGTTCCTTTTTGTTTAGTTGATAGAAAAGGTAGTTGATGTGGGTGAATTCTGGGAAGAATGTCCTTGAACTGTTATGCTTGATCTAATATAGTCTAGTTTAACTGTAACAATTGAATATGTCCTTGAAACACATTCTGAATCTTGTTTATGAATCTTTAACAGTTATGCTTGACATTTTGAATCTTGTAACATTGATTGAATGTTTGAAGGTTGAGGTGACATTGGTAGTTTGCAGTTTGTGTTTGAATATGCAGTTTAGGGGATGTATGGATTTACCTATTTTGACTTTTAAAAGTTAATAGATGCTAAAAGTTTGAACTTTTGCACATTGGAAAGACATGCATGACCAAAAAATGAGCATGACAGTTTGCAGCTTGCATATACAGTTTACAGTGTTTAGGAGGCATTTAGATTTGCCCATTTTGACTGTTAAAAATCAACAGATACCAAAAAATGAACTTGACAATTTTGCAGTTTGCATATACAGTTTACAGTTTTTAGGGTTTTACCCATTTTGACTTTTAAAAGTCAACATATATCAAATGAACTTGACAATATTGAAGCTTGCATATATAGTTTACAGTGTTTAAGGGATGCTTGGATTTACCCATTTGACTTTTAAAAGTAAACAGATACCAAAAAATGAACTTGACAATTTTGCAGCTTGCATACAGTTTACAGTATTTAAGGGATGTTGCATTTGCCCATTTTGACTTTTAAAAAGGTCTCATGGGGAATGATTGGTCCTAAACGGTCAACTAAGTTTTTCAATGTGATTGGTCAACCAAGTCAAATGTCTCAGACCAACTAACCAAGGAGTACAGTGTATTCCCGGGTTGTTATGTCCCAGCGAGGTAAGCAATTGTATTAAAAACGTTTTAAGTGATCGGGTGATTTAACAGGAGGATTAGGAATTTGATTATTATGATTATACTACGAGATTATGATTGAAAATAACTTAGAAACGCTATTCTAACAATTACTGATGATCAGGTAACCTAAAACGTAAGTGAAACCTAAAAACGCTCGTTTGAATTTAAAATAAACGCGAACGCGCAAAATAAAAAGTGAAACGTGAGCAAATAAAATCCTACGAATGTGAAAATTATATTTTTATAATCCTAATGTTATAAGAAATTTTATAGAAAATTAAAATTATTTTTACAACTATTTAATTAATTACTATTAATTAATTACTAATTATTAATTACTTTTTAATTAACTAAATTATACTAATTATTAATTAATTATGAAAATTAACTAGAAAAATGAAAATTAAATTTAGAAAAATCTAAAATATTATAAAACTAATTTTAAAACAGAAAACCTATTTTTTCTACTTTTTAATTATTAATTATTAATTAAAACTAATTATTTAATTGAATTAAACTAAATTAAATTATAAAAAATACTAAATGACCAAGGAAAAATCTGAAAAAATTCCTAAAATTATTTTAAGTTATAATAAACCTAAGAAAAATTTAAAAATGAGAAGTGCTTATAAATAAGCAAAAAAATAAGCCAAACGGCTTAAATAGAAGCTATCATTTTATTTAAATTTGGATTTTCTTGATTTTTATTTTACACAACTGATTTACTAATGGATTTAGGAACTTTTTGTGATGGAACTATCTATGAAACTAAAAAATAAGCTGTGTGCTTATTAATAAGCCAAACGGTGAGCTTTAAGCTTAGATAAGCTTGAAACAAGCCACACAGAGTACTCAGGCCAGAGAATAAGCTACAAATAACTTATGTGTACTTGGAAAAAGCTAAAATGACAAGTAAGTTTAACTAAATAAGCCAAATAGCCAAATAAGCAATTCCAAATCCAATTCAGGTACAAACAGGTCAACAAGGGTCTTTTGGACCTCTGTGGGGTCCACTGGGGTGAAAGGGGGTTCAAAATGATGATTGACCTTTAAGGTTGACCTGGCCAACTTCCCAATAAGCCAATAAGCCTGGCTTATGGCTTATTATTGAGGTCTTGGTAGGGGTAGGAACTTGGTCACAAAAGCTGATTGCTCAGGTTTGGTCAGTGTGAACAGGTCAATAATGGGAGCTAATTAAGCTAAGGCAAAAGCTTTCAAGCTCAAATTAAGCACACAACTAACAAGCTGGGTTGGTCAGCAGTCCAAAAAGCTAAATTACTGAAGGTGGGGCCCACTAAATAAGCCAGAGTGAACCCAAGAAGTTGGGTCAATCCCTGTGGTGCAGGGGAGGTGTCTCTCCCTGCAGCTAACTTCCAGCTCTTGCACAAGCTAGGAAAAAAATTCCTAAAAATGAAATAAGCTTTGATTCCCTCAGTTTAGGTGGTATACTATGAGCACAAGGAATTTCAAATCCTAAATCAACCTACAAAAATCATGAAAATTCCCCCAAGAAATTGAAATTCTGCTTAATTGTGTGATTTTGACTTTTCCAACTTTGTTCCTCAGTTGACTTTTGTGAAGTTTGATCTTGGTTTAATAACTAAAAATGAAATATTAAGCTATGACACAACTAAATTAATCTATACTAACAGAGTTTATGGCTAAATTGTTGATCTACCCAACCTAAATCCCTAACAGTTAACCTGTTAAGAGGATTGAGAGTGAAATTGACTTTTTATAAGAAAAATACTTGATTTTATGCTATGCCTAACTGATTTAAACCTAATGTGACTTATGTAAACAGAAACCAACAACAAATACACCCTGGAACACAGGGTACCTCCTTATCCCAAACACTCCTTAAAAATCAGTGATCTATTGTTTTCAAAGGGTTTTACTCATTTAATCCATGATTTCAGTTTACCAAGTTCTCATATGATGAAGTGGGTCTATTTAAGCTCAAAAACACAACTGCTACCAACATCTAACCATTACTACCCATATTGCTTATTCTAATCAGTTAACACACATTATGACACCAATGAGTTCCAATTTACACTACAGATTATAAAAGCTAACAATAAGCATACAAGCATTAGAAAAACACAGAATAAGCATAATTGTTAAGCTATAATCAATGCTACAGTATAAGCAAGATTTTGAGTAAAAATACTCACAATAAGCAATCCTGCTAAGCCATTAAGAACCAAGAACCAATGAACCATCCTAAAGACTTCCATAAGTCACTAAAATCCAAGCCATCCAATATTCAGCCATCCCTCTTGCTTCCTTCTTCATGACCTGTGAAATTTTTATTTCTTTCCTATTTTTCTTATTTTTTTCTGAATTTTTTGCTTTTTACAACTACCACTGAATTTATGGTTTCTAGAAGCTTAAATCAGCTTATGGGAACCTACATGAGCCTAGAAAGCCCATGAAAATAAGTACAAACAACAATTGGGCTTTTTGAATATTTTTGGCATAAGGTGAAATTTCATGAACTGAGAATGACTTGAAACTTGAATTTAATTAATTGAAACTTCAATCTTACAACATTACACTGAAACTACAACTTTCATAAACTAATTTTAGACTGAAAAATATAAATTCGACATAAAGAAATAAAATTACAACTAAAAAACTACTCTCTGCTCCATGGCTTCTCTTCTCAATTTATACTCCACAATTAGGGTTCCTGAGTTCCATTGTCTCTTTCCCAACTTGTTTCTTGACCACAGGATCACAAATTTTCAATCTTGACCGTTTAATTATTTTGGTGCCCAAACTTCCTTTGACATTTTCTTTGATATTTTATGCCAGAGGTTCAAATTTAGAGTGTAGCTCTTGTTTGGTTAGGCAAGGGGGGAGGGGGTTGAGTATTGCAGGGGTGATGGCAGGCTTAGGGGTGATGATGGAGGTTTTGGTGTTTAGCATGTTTGAGTGGGGTGAGGTGGAAGGGTGGTCAAAGGGGAAGGGTTAACTTGGGTTTATATTAAAACGGGGAGGTGGGTATTGGATTAGGCCAAGGAAGGGAATGGGCCAAAGGGTGTGAGTGGGCTTGGTTGTTTATTATTTAGATTAAGGGAATAGGTTTTGGGTTTATAATTTGTAAATGGGATCTGTTTGGTTTGTGTAATTTTTAGCCCAAGGACCAAATTTGACAAAGCTGATTTTTTAGGGACCAATGTTGCCAAATTCCCAAAGTTGTTTCCAAGGACCTTTCTTGCCATCTTGTAATTCCATAAGGACCTTTAATGTAATTTTCTCCAATTTTAACACCCGAGGACCATTTTTGCCAATTTTCAAACTGCAGGGACCAAATGTGTACTTTTCTCAAACTTTTCACCCAAGGACTTAGTTTGATAATTTTTTTTGACTTTTTTAAAAACCTTGGGTTGACTTTTCTTTTATTTTAAACCTTCAGGGACTAGTTTTGTCAATTTATGAAACTTAAGGGACTGAAACTGCCAATTATGCAAACTTTGTTCGTTTTTCATTTGTTTTTAAACATTTTGCAATTAAAACCTATAAAACACACTTTTGGGATAATTTCTGTATTTTGATGCATTTCTGAGTGTTTTTGAATGTTTTGGCAGTTCAGATATGATAAAAATGATGAGTATTTACACACTCATCAGGGAACAATGTGGTTGTTCAACAAGAAGTAGATGGAAGTAATGACAATATAAATGACAAAGTTAACATAAATGCTGAAAATTGAGGGAAAACATTATGCATTTTACAAAGTGACTATTATAAGTGCACAACTTCCATGACATTCTTGTTAATTGGTCATAATCTTAAAAGTTAAGTTACACATATAATTCGAATAGATGTTTCTCATGTTCCTCCTCCAACCCTTGTTCTTGCCTATGTATGTTCTGCCACTCTTGGTCAGCCCTTGCTTCTTGTTCCAATGTATGGATTAATGCTTCTTGGTATAATCTCATTTGATCCTGTTGATCAATAAGATATCCACCAGCCTGCCACTCTTGTTCAACCCTTTGTTCTTCTTCTTTTAACAATTTGATTATTTCTCCTCCGTTTAACATTCCACTACCACCGACACCACTACCATTTACAGAAACTGTATACTTGTGGAAAATCTTACCTAAGTTTTTCATTGTGATGTTAATGTAATTGAGTGATGGTTTAGGAGAAAAAATTGAAATATTATAAAGTATCAAAACAAATTGTACAGTAATATCATTTCCATAACCCTCCCCTATAAGGACTTTGTGATGTATAGAAGACACCACTACCATTTACAGAAACTGTATACTTGTGGAAAACCTTACCTAAGTTTTCCATTGTGATGTTAATGTAATTGAGTGATGGTTTAGGAGAAAAAATTGAAATGTTATGAAGTATCAAAACAAATCCTACAGTAATATCATTTCCATAACCCTCCTCTATAAGGACTTTGTGATGTATAGAACCAGATATTGTACCTGAGAGATCTTTAAGAGATACTGTAAGATCGCCAAGCGCATTCGGGAGCACAATAATTGATTATTGCAACAACTTGATTAAGTTTCCCATTCTTGAGAAAGTTCTTGATATCTCCTAAACACCCACTCACAATCCCCAATTAGCATTCACAAACTCAACCGCGCTAACCCATGGCCCACGTGTAAAATTCTCATCCTCACCAACATTCTCAACAACTTTCCTAACATACTCCTATGTCGACATTACACACTACTCCCCACCTTCTCGAGAATCCGCTATTTTACGAAGCTTAGCCGCTTGAACAATACCTACAAGACCTAGTATTATCCTAACAGGCTTTTCAGGGTGTATTTGGTGGTTGTTGCAGGCACGGAGGACTGAGGTTGGTCGGAGATCGCAGTCATCTATATCGAGGGATTGTTCCCATTGATGATCTGTGGGTGAATTCATTTCCTTGTTTAGTTTGGTGTTGGTGAAGAGGCTCTGTAGTGGTGGGGGTTTTAATGGCGAAGGAGATGTTGCAGTTGTTGTGGTTTTAATAGTGAAGGAGCTGTTGGAGTGGTGGTAAGGGTTATAATGATGAAGCAGGTACGATTGAGGCGGGAAACTTAAGGGCGAAAAACAAACACCTGGTCAAACTTGTAACAAGAATCGTCCCTATGGTTTCGCAGCAAAAATAGACCAGTTTACCCCTCCAGCGGCGCTCACGTGAGGGTAGTTAACGATACAAACCAACGCCCGTCCGGCCAAAGGACGAGTCAACATAAAAAAGGCAACCACAAGAACGATTCATTGAGTGTTAAGGACGAAACGTGCAATTTAAGCCTAAACATAAGGACTATTTATGTAATTAAATCATTATTATTTACAAAACTACGAATATATAAAAACATTAAATAATTATCAAATGATAAAACTATCTTTTTGTGACTTTTACAAAAATCAAAGCTGTAATAAATACAATTTTTTCTTAAACTACCTATTTATTGCCTGGAGATAATTATTTTGGGACGGAGGTAATATTAAAAATGAATCTCTACAATACTAGACATGGAAACACGACCAGAATTACGAGAGCATATGCTTCAAGATAGCTAGAAAATGGTAGCATCAACTTTTCATAGATAACTATACCCCTAAAAACGGCTGGCTGTTGGGTATAAAATGATTAGAAACGAAGACAAAAATAAGAGAGATCTTTTAGCATTACGGCATCCTAAATGAGCCCAACACATCCTGGTCATAACCAAATCGGTCTTGTGCACCATGGTGAGGTGCTGAAAAGTCAGAAATGTATCTTACTCGATGACACAAGTTGGAACCAGCAAAGTTGACTTGACAGTGATGACTTACATTAATGCCAGGTCAAAAAGAAAACATTGAATACTCTGGAATTTACAGAAATTTCTTTTTTAACTAATACCATAAAATTAAAGAAAAAATAAAACTGGAGAGCCAACAGCCCAAGACTTGTACCAACCAAAGACTCAACATAAGAAAGAAGCTTCACTTGTTTTAGTGGATATGATAAGGACTAAACCGGTTGTCGGGTACTTGGGTTATCCAAGCAAAAACTTGAATAAATCAGTTAATGAAATGATGCCCTCTACACGCTTGCTTCCTGCTTCCACTATAACGAGTCTTCTAACTCCTGGAAGTAATTGATTACAGCCATGAGATTACAAAGGGATAAGAAAAAACCAAACATCTGAGCAGATAAAGATCGCCATGTGGGTAATGGGTCAAACGGGGCATTTTAGTATGGTTCGGTTGACTCGCAAACACTGTCCATGTTTATATCAAAATATAATAAAATAATGTGTGAAACCAGCTATTCTAAATAATCACCCTTGACGTTTTAGGAACTTGCACGGACTTGAAGCTTTTTTTGTGAGTTTCAACCAATTGCCACGTGCCACTTATATAGCTAAAACAAACCAAATTGACCCATTTGAGGTATAGCACAATCCAAATCTGACTGACCCATAAGTAAACAGGTCAAATTGCCAACACGAAGATCTAAAATTAGTTGCTGAGCTTAATTACCAGGAATAGCGAGCCTATCCATAACTTTATGCAGCGGATCAGATCTCAAACACATATGACACCTTTGTCCGTTAAAAAAACCATATGTTGCACTTGCTTCTTGAGTAAGTTGTAATGCCTGAATGTAAATATATGTTTATATGTCTTATCAAGATCGAATATAGAATTTTAGATATGAACTTTATAGAAGGATATGACAATATGTAAATACAGTAAAATGTGCAATGTTGTAAAAACCACTGGGCGCTAGACGGGCGGTCGACCCCCTTGTAGCTAGTAATCGGCCTAGGCGGGGATTCGTCGGTGATTGACCAGATTAGAAATTTCTATGTGTCACAGTTGAAATTTGAAATTATGTATATGACATTAAAGTTCAAATAGTTCACAGTTTACATAGTTTTCTCAAATCGATTCTCACCAACATTAATTAAACTTGATACCGCTAATGTCTAAAAACGTAATTTGTGCTGATTTTAACCCCTTTTTTTACCAAAAAATATTCCAATTTTTTACCTGGCCGACTATATGGCCGATTTACTCAAATCACCAGACCGATTTTTGCAACACTGAAAATGTGCAAATAGCATACAGCATACCAACAAATTAGGTCTACAGAAGTATAAAATGATATCAAATTACATGTTGAATCTGTATCACCACCTACCTGGTGAATGCTGAGTTCACTAAGGTGAATTTGGGCATATGCTCGGTCTTTTGCCAATGCAGTGATATCGCTGTCAAGGAAAAATGCCAAAAAAACAACACGTCTAAGAAAATGATGCATAAAAAGAATCAAACAACAACATTGGAGTAAACTAAAATTTACCTTCGGCTGTATATATCCAGCAATGAGTCATTATCATCCACTATAGGTACGGCACTCACTTCAGCTGTAGTGGGATATAATTATTATATAGTAAAAATTACAACACTGAATGAAGAGCTTATTGGTATACTCCAACTTGATATTATAAATACCTTGAACTAATAAAGTTAAGGCATCACTAAGAGAGGCATTGGGTCTCAACATTGCAAAAGGCCGTCCGTTTGATTCACCGATCTTGGGGACCCACGTGCCCAACGGAATTGAACAAATTGGTTGTTGAAGAATTGGCAAGGAGGCGGGTGAATGTTTAAAATGTCTGCAGATACCTGGAATAGGTTGTGTTCTGTTAGTAACACATTTCATATGATACGCATATGCATTGAATGTTATTTAAGAAAGAAGAAAAAACATACATTTAAGAACTCCAGTTAGGGATGCCAAATGTAGCAGCTGCGGGACTGTACCATCATGTGAGATGATTGGAATGCTAGCAACCTTGTTTTGCAACAGCTTCAACGCAACCTCTTTCAGTGAATCGTGAGGCCCAGCCTGCATAGCAGTTTAGGATCAGAATATAATGACTCCCAAACACAGTTTCACATATTACAATTCTAGAAATTGAAACTTGAGCATCTTTAACATTACACGATACCAACTCAATCATAGATGCAGTTTCGGCCCATATTCTAATGAATGGGTCGGTCCAGGTTATCTTGTATTCATAAAGCTAAATGGTAAACTAAGAAGTAGCTAAGACAGAAACGGGTATTGTTAATGCCAGGGGCGGATCTATAGGCTGGCCACCTGTGGCACGGGCCACACATAGAATGTTTCAATGAGTTACATTTTTTTTCATTAAAGTGGAGGTTTCTTATAGTATTTCATATTTGTAAGGATCAAATGAGAAGAATCCTTAAAATAAGAAGGATGAGAAATAACTATAAATACACATTAGAGATGCATCAATTTGAATTAAATGCATCCTTAATCTTTTAGATGCATATTAATATATCTTCTAGCTAAAAATTAGATGCAAATACATATATTAGATGCATTTCATCAAGTTAGACGAATCCTATGTATTTTTCGTCCTCTGTGGGTCAAATTTGTTGCTAGTACTACTTTGAATCGTTTTCACTTCAAAATCACTTTCGAAACTAATTGTGAGGCATCTAAATGAATAGAGATGCATCTAATTCAAGTCGATGCATCTCAAATATGCGGTTATAGTTATTCCTCATTCTTCTCATTTTAAGATTTCTTCTCACTAGATCCTTACCCCATATTTGTAAGGATCAAATGAGAAGAATCCTTAAAATAAGAAACAAACATATATTAAAATTGTTCTTGAACAAAATTGGTGTAGCCCAATTTAAACTAAGCCCACTAAAATGTAACAAAGTCTAAATTAATCCAAATGGACAAATTACTCCGTATTAGTCTCCGACATGGGGTTAAATAGTGATATGTACACACACGATTATAGATGAATCCATTTAAATGAGACACAAATATACTTAACTATTAGTTATTTATATGCTATCGTACTTTCAGTTTAAATTCGTCAAGACTTGGTATAGTTTTTTTGTGCCACATACGTTTAAAAATCCTAGATCCGTCATTGGTTAATGCATACCAATCTACTAAATGCTTTATTTGAAAAGAATTTGGGTATTGCTGTTATAAAATATATTTGCAACCATATTAACAAGAACCCTTGAGCGTCTAGCAAATATGGAGTCACTTGAGACAAAATATTAACCTCAATCAAATGAAAGTCAGTTTGAAGTATTATTTGGCTGTTGGGTCATTTCACCTACAGTGTATTGCATATGGACAGAACAAACACGCATATTATAAGAAAAGGGGCTCGAACTGTAGAATGTATTTTTGAGGTGGTCAGATTAATGCTAACCCTGACCTTCAAAACATCAAAACCATAAAAGTAGCTGAGATGTGGCATCTTACGAATCTCACATAAGCAAAGTAAAAGATGGATAGGATGTCTTTAATAAAGTATTCTAGGTTAATCTGACAGTTTGGTCTTTTGTGTGATCTCGAATTTAGAGCATGGTCTAAATTTGTAATTCATATCCAAGGAGATATGTAGCCTTGCGTCGCATACATTTATTTAATGTCTGTAAAAACATATTTTGTGATGAAGATAAAATTCTGAGAAAGGTACCACCCTACCGAACACCAGAAAATAAGAACTAAAACAGTTTAAAACATTGAGCAAATAGTTTTCCGTGTTAAATTCAACTAGCCATTTTTTCCAATATTGTTATTCAGAAGAAGGTTCTCCCTAACATCCTAAACCTACGTCGGATGTCGTAAATGACCAAGTCAACACTAGGGAACACTAATTATTCTGATCAAACAACTTTTAACACCCATGATTACACGAAAAACGAACTCAATAGTAGCAAGTGCTAGCTTGACAAACAATACGATTACCCAACTTGAAAAAGACAAAGTACAACATTGATTAAAATAAAGAATTCACTGACATGATATTTACAACCTTAGCACCTCTACTCCACCCAGTGTTGTAAATATCGCTCGGCGGTACCTCGGCGGTCGACCACCGCCAAGCGCCAAGACCGATATGGCGGCGATATATCAGTGATATATCGGAGACCATAAATTGTAAAGAAATTTATGTATATTTTTGAAATGCAACATATGTAATACAAAACAAAACATAAATTATATTTATAACTTATAAGAGAGAACCGGTATACTACCAAAGTGCTCCAATTAAACTCCAATATATGACTGATTGATTGGAAAGAACCTGGACCGATAAATTTGACCGATTTGACCGATATGACCGATATTTGACCGATAAATTTGACTGATATGACCGATATTTGACCGATATGACCGATATTTGACCGATATGACCGATATTTGACCGATTTTGACCAAACCGATAAATTTGACCGATAAGTGAAATATCGTATCGGTCGACCGCCGATAAGCGATATATCACTGATATATCGGCCGCCAAGACCGATATTTACAACACTGACTCCACCATTAAAATTCTAAAAGATTATACTGCTAAATCAACATTTTATTTTAGTAAGATGGAGATATAACCGAACTATACACTTCCCTTCTACATAAAGTATAGTAGTTGAACGAACATTGAGTGTCCAATTAAAAATCCCTTGTACTCATTATATATTGAATTGTTAGAACTTAGAACTAACTATAGATAGATCCTAATTGTTATGACATTTTATTGAAACAAGGAATCAGCCATATTTCTGGCAAAAATGTTTTAAAACGATATTAAGTGAAAGGAGGTAAAGATATTTGTCATATTTGCAAAACAATTACACAAAATTAGCTGATGCTGCAGTACACACACACACACACACACTCTGGTATTTAACCATGTCTACTTGTCAAGCTTATCATTGCAACACACAAAAACTTTATGTCAAATCCACTTTTACAAAGGGTTAAGCATCCATTCTAAAAAGGGTCAGACACCTAGCTTATCATTTTGCCGGTCAAGCTTAATTCTTAAGGTGTTACACTGTTACCACCATCCAAATTCTAAGACAAGCTAGTCTACAGAACTTGCTTAAGGAGGGATAATAGAATGTCTATAATCAGTGCAAACGAATATTTATAAGAATTATCAAAAGAGGCACTTACCTCAATGAGACGCCGTGGGTGCACTGATCCATTACCATCAAATTTCCTCGTAAGCTGTAACTTCCCCTCTTTCCACGCTGATATGGCATGGGTCTCAAGCTCTTCCTCTGTCAAGTCTGATCCATGATTCCCCAGCTGAATTTTACACAATCAAATACACATTATTATTGTCATAGAGCCCAATTCATGTAGAATGGATCACATAATCAAGAATCTGATTTAGGATCACATATCAAGAATCTGTTATTGTCATACCTCTCTAAGTATCAAGATGAAGTCTAATGGACTGAGTATTCCAACAAATCGACCAACACCATGGTCCCAAAGAGGGGCGACTGAAATTCCCTGTAAACATAAGTAAGTTAGACAAACCATATGCTCATGGTCAGATGTGACAGTTCAAGCATCACAACACCGTGAGCTGTGAGGAAGTATCTCGGAAGCAAGTGAGTTTACTCATATGAACACAGCAATATACCTGATATAGGAAAGTAAGTTACGAAACCCTATAAATTTGCAACATGAATGGCATCATTTCATGAACTTTTATACAAACACGACTATGGAATATTAAACTCAGCCAAATCTCATCTGCTGTGTTAAAGATACTTTTGACATCCTGGGTATTTCCAATATGGTCTACCCTTCTATCGACAACACATATCTTTTTTTGCTAGAATATGATGTGCTTTGTCTATATATTATACATAAGTGAAAGACTAACATGTCTGTATGTGCTTAATAGGTATGCTGCCTTATGTGAGACTGAAATAACTAAGGGTGTGTTTGGTAGATGGGCATCGTAATAAAGGAATGGAATGTGTATCATTATTAATGTTTGATTGACATATATCAGTATCAAATATAGGAGTCGTAATTGTCATACTCCATATACCCCACTAGAGGTTGGTTTGAACTCATTCCATCAATTTACTGTGAGAATTAGAGATTTTGTGAGTACATTGATGGTGGGACTACAACCTATTAGAGATAAAACTCATATTCAACTCAAAGAATCTTATCAAACCTATACCTATAGCTTTTCCAAAATGCATACCAAACGCACCCTAAAGAGATGAACAAATGTGGCAAATAAGGAATGACCACTAGTCATAATTGAACCCATGACAACTATCAGTGTGTGCTTCAGAGTGTTGGAGGGTGTAAAAGGTAATGTTGTGGTGTGTTATTTGTTTGAAAATATAAAAAGTGTACAGATGATGAAATGATGAGATATGGTTGCAACATGCAAGTTCTACTATCCAACAGCTAAAACTGTCAAAACTGTATTCCATTTTGTAAACGTTATACACTTCAGAACAAGGCGAGGGTACTTTTGTAAATTTATGTTAGGCTAATGCTATGTTTCATTAATGCGTAAGGCGATTAAATTCAAAGTTCGATGTTCTCAAGTATGTTACATAATGAACAGTGCAAAAGCCCCGGTCAAACATAACACTATACCAAAAAACAAGTGCCAACCATAATCTAATGAGTTAACTCGAGATCCTGTTACCCTCAACTAATCTCACATCACCAAATAGATTCCCATCTAATGCTTTCAAAAAGGCTCTGAAATGTTGCACTTCCTTAATTAATATTAAGCATGGTATGGTGGTCAATTTTCCTAAAGGATAACTAGACATGAGTGTATATTAAAGCCTCTTTTAGTATATAATAGACATTAAATTCCTTTTTTTTACACCAGAAAGAAAGACCAGCAAAATCATGACTCATGAAAAGTAGTTCAAGGAGAATACATTTCGAATGCAAAAAGGCTAGTGGGCTACAGTTCAAGTAGGCTTAAAGGTCATCTTAAAAGAATGACATTAACATGATTACATAGTTATTTATACAGCACTACAAGACATAAAAATGTAGGGAACCTGATAAACTGGGTCCCCGCATCATTAAATGACCAATAACCCTCTCAAAATCATGCATCAAGAAGGTAAAATTTGTATAGGTGAAACCAAGCTGATATTACATACGCGGTCTGCGCCTCTGCGGTCACATATTTGGAACAATATATAGTTTTGTTGAAACTTAGGGCATGCTTGGTTGGAGCCTTGGGGGTGTTAAGGGGTAAGGAATAGTAAAGGCAATCGTTAACTATGGTTGGTTTAGTATAATGGAATGGATCATTGCCCAAAATAGACTAATCAATTATTATTCAGCATTTCTATTTCTTTTCTTTTATGTTACCCATTACAACCACATTTACTACAATATATTGATAATACTAATTATTATACGTAAGATACTATATACTCCTTTTGAAGGTTAATATATCAACTCATTTTCACTTTATATATAAATACATGCGAACATCATTTTTGTAGCATCATAATTTTATAGTTTGTCATCAAATATATTATGTTAAAAAAAGATTCTATATGATGTTCTTGAAAATAATAGCAACCTATTAATTAGTAGTACAAGTGTACAACTAACAAACGCAAAACTTTATGATTCTAGGTTAAATTGAAAAGAAAAAATAAGTATAGTTTAAAACAATTGATTGCAACCACTGATTCATAACATGTTGTGTCATCTAATATACATGTAAAAGAGTGTGTGTTTTGTGTGCTTTTAGCATGAACCAAGCAAAATTAATGATAATTTAATACCCATTGCATTCCTTAGTATTCCTATTACCTTTCCTATTGCTATTCCTCAATTTAATAAAACAATTCCTCAATTTAAAAAAACAATTCCATAGTGCCCCAGAACCATCATTTTTAATATAAATCAGCTCCAAGGCCCTTATTCAGATAATTAAAGTGAGAGTGGGATCTGAACCATGAAACATATACTTCTAAATCATAGGCACAAGTTAAAATAGTATATAGTCATATGTTAGCATAAAAAATAGTTCATGCTGTGTTACCTGTTCATAGAGAATATGGAAAGCTTGCTTAACTGGTAGGCTGACATCCAAAGCAACTACCTACATAATACAAGGAGTGCGCATTTAACAATTACAACAGCAGTAACAATTTGTCAAAATAACCGGACAATAAGAATAGTTCAGATGACAAACCTTGCCAGATTCTGGGAGCAACTCATAGGCAGTATGTGTAGAAAGAAATACCGATATGCGATGGCGAGATAACTCTACATCAGTGTCTAGTAGCTTTGGAACCGCCTCCTGTAAAGTATCAAGTTTTCAATTATCTATAAAACATAACTAATCAAACCATCACGATTTTGAAGTCATACAAATACAAGTAATTACAGAATAAAGTTCCTAAGCAATGATGCAAAAGTAGTGCATACATATCATAAGACATAGTATACAATTGATAAGCACATTATGTATTACATGTTACATGTCGAAGCACAAAATAATATTATGTCATAGCATGAACCAAACAGCATAACAGTATAGTAAGATCACAGTAGCAAATAATATTATGTCTTTGAGTCCTCGTAACCAGTCGAAAATGCCCTTTAGAACAGAATGATTTAACATTTTAGTGCCATCATCATACTTTGAAAAACCGAAACAAATTGGCAGCCACAATTACAAAGCATAAATACATAGAAATTACAGAGAACAACTAACTAGCAAAAATCAACATAACGTCATGTATAGAAATGTCAGCTTACCGAATGATGAAAAGGATCACCATCAATTTCCATGCTATCTCCACTAATACCGGGAGTTTCAGGAAACCGAGGAATCATATCAGATTCTCTACACACCAACAAAATTATGCTCAATTCAACAGCGTCAACGATTTTCCTCTATCATTTTATCATCTCCATAAACAAAGAAAATGCACTGCACATAATTGACAGCATATTAGAAAACCTTCCAACATCTATCGTACATGTTTTAATAATGTAGTCCGAAACAAACATACGCATAAATTAGCTAAGCAATTAACAAAGAAAATGTGCAACAAAAATTAAACAACAATGAAAGATCATATATCTTTTATAACATAAATATCTACATAAAGATTAAGTAAGCATTTAAGTTCTTCAACCAAGTCACTAATAACAAAACTAGAGAATATCGATAACTCCAGCAACAAACCGAGACTCCAAAAAAAAAGTTTTTCAACACCATTAAGGTTTTGTTTATGGGTAACCATGGTTTCCAGCCTTTTGACCGACTAATCCACACAAACTCAAACCGGGTAAAGCCCTCCGTTTTCAAGAGGTTGGCGTGGCCACTTCAGGGTTCTTTGCACCTAGCAGAAATTGAACTTTTGCCACTAGGCCAACCCGAGTGGTTAGAGAATGGATATTTTCGATTACGAATCAATCCTTAAAGCCTAACACCGCTAGACATAAACATCAAAACATAATTCCTCATAAATTCAAACGACCACATCAAACAAATCAGTTAAAAAAAAACCGGCATTTTCGCTTACCTTAAAACTAATTCGCAACCCCTAATTCTTGAGTATTTAATAAGAAACCAATATATGTTGAGCTAACTAAAGTAGACACATAATAATAATAATAACCAAAACCCAATACACAAAAACTAAAAAAAGATATGAAATATATACAAAAATTAGGGGAATAAAAAGAGGGTTTTAATTTCTAACCGATGAGGAGTGTATTGAAGTGTGTTTTTGTATGAAATTTATCAATATGGAGGGATGGATCGTATGATAATAATAGCTGAAATGAAAATGGGGATATGGGGGATTTGGAGTTGAGTGACGGAAAGAGGTGCGGAGCGATCGAATGTAATTTTTTTTCTTTTTTTTTTGGTCAATATAAAAGTGTCTTCTTTCCTGTTTTAGATTTTAGTTTATTAGACATATTTCTATTTAGGATTTTTAAAGATGATAATTGATAAATGAAAATTGGTGGTGAATTTTTTTAGAATTTATGCAGTTTGATAGTACAGTAAAACCTCTATAAATTAATAGTGTTGGGACCGGTATATTTTATTAATTTAGCGAGATATTATTATATCGATAAATTAATAATTTATTAATTTAAAGAGGTCTAACGTTTGGCCTTTAAATTTTCAAGTCTAATAAAATAGCTAGTTACAATCTATACTCATTAGAGACGAAAAATAACTTTGAAAAACAAGTTTCAATTAACATTTTATTAACTCACATTCACGCTTTATGAAATTAAAATTAACACTTTTTGTTGCAATGCAAGATGACAACGCACCAACTCTTTAGTGCAATAAGGAGATTTTAAGATAAACTCAATAGATTTGAAGTTAAACAAAAAACAATTGACTATGGATTATTTTTTACTAAACAATCTTAAGATTTTGAAGTGTATCTCTCTCTCTCTCTCACACACACACACATATATACATATATGTACATGGAATTTTTAGTAATTATTAATTTATACAGTAATTTCATTGGGACTAATATATATACACTGGGGTTTCAAAAAAATTATTATCTTATTATTTTATCGATTGGGGTCTAAATTTGTACTGGTCCCAAGTTGGGACCGGACAAATTATTAATTTTATCGAGGTTATTAATTTACCGAGTATTAATTTATAGAGGTTTTACTGTAGACTTAAAATTAAGGACAGATCGGAGGAAGTATTTGATCTATTTATGCACTAGTTAATATTTTTATTTATTAAAAAATAAATAGCTTAATTTTTGTTTTGTAGTTATTGTTTTTACTTTTGGTTTGTAATTATGTTTGATGTACGTAAGGGTGTGATGGGGTTATTTGACGTTTTTAAAAGCGACCCGCAACCCGAACCGATTAAGAATTGGGTTATCGAGTTCGGGTAGGATTCGGGTCGGGTAATTCGGGTTATCGGCAAAATTAATATAAGTTTTTAAATTGTTGAAACTACAAAGATGTGGACCGCAATTACTTCTGAAACTATTTTGGTTGATAGAAGAGAGGATTCTATTCAAAAGTTCCAAAACTGCTAAGTGTCATATATACCATTTTGAAATGGCGGTAAATAATACTACCTGATGACGTATAATACGGATAGCAGGCTTACTAGGTCTGGACTGTATTATACCACAATCGGGTCTCGGCCGAACAAAACAAATATCCAGATATCACCAAGGTCCAAGCCACGAGCAGGGCACGGTCCGGATCCTCCACAATGAGTGCGGACCATCTGAGCAACACTTATGAGGTAAGCTCACGGACCGGCCCCCGGTTCGGATGATGATCTGCGCCTATAACCTTGATTAAGTTGCGGATCCTTGCCCGACAAGGGTCCCACACCGGCCATTACAAAGATACATGAGATGTTAGGAAACTCTAGCATTTCGTCCACCTATAAAAGGCAACCCCAAATTGCATTTACGAGGTATGACTTTCTCACACATCCCAACATACATATGTTTCTCTAACAACATGAGTACTTACTCTCATGCCAGAGCTTAATCGTGGGGTCCGTCCCCATGATAAGGCTAACGGTTTACCTTTTGTTTGTGCAGGGAATTCAACCTACTACTTGGACTACTGCATAAATCATACGGTAGACGATCCAACAAGGGTGGCCCGTATCGGACTAAGCCCGATCCTAATACATTCACACTTTTTTCACTAACAAGTTGGCGCCATTCGTGGGACCCAGTGCATAACCGCGTTCTCAAAAAATACTCACCATGAGCAAACAATCCAGAAATATTCTTTCCACATCAACACCTGCCTTGTGGAAGATGATGGGAAAAGACAGAATACTGAAAGGTCAAAACAAGCTGATACCTGGTGTGGCCTCCCAAGAGCCCAACAGCAATCACGACCACCAGTTACTGATCTTCTGGAGTGAGGAAGCTCATCCAATAAAGATGCCGCAAGAAAAACCTGGTGAAGCACAAACTCAACCAGGCCTTGCGGAGAATTCACAACATGCCGAATGTAAAGCAGCTAAACAAAGTAAAAGCACCGGTGGAAAAAGAAGGGCTGAACAACCCCAAGGTTTGCCAAAAAGCGAAGACCCAGAGGGCAAACGACCAAAGTCGCGTCAAGAAAGAAGCCCCAGAAAGAAACCCGGGAGCTATTTCAAACAACGAAGCTACGGTAAAACAGCAGAAGCTGGGGACTACCGTAAAAGACCCCAAAAAAGGAAAGAGCATTTTATCCATGCAAAACACGATGGGGCAAGCAATAGAATGGATGCCGGAAAAATGGATACTGAGGACGATAACCAAATGCAGACATACATGCCTGAAGAGATCGACCCATTCACGGACAACATCCGCAATGCCAAACTGTCAAAAAAGACTCGCATGCCGGACAACGTCCAATTATATGAGGGAAGTCAGGACCCTGAAGACCATGCCAATGCGTTCTAGTTAGCGGCAGTGGCACACAATTGGGATATGGCTACCCAATGCCGCATGTTCTAGTTCACACTCACAGGAGCCGCCAGGGTCTGGTTTGAGAACATTCCCCGGAAGTCCATAAGCAGTTACCGCGACCTGAAGGATACGTTCTTCGAAACCTTCTAAAAAATGGAAAGACACAAAAGAAAAGATAACAAAATCCATTGTGCCAAGCAAAGGAAAGATGAGTCGCTAGAAGACTTCACAAAAGGGTTCCTGACGGAAAGTAGAAAGGCAAAGGGAATGTCAGAAGCTGTAAAGATTGTGAAATTCATGGATAAAGTATCCAATCCATGATTGGTAAAGTACTTACATAAGAGCATTCCAAAATCCGTAGAAGAAATGGTGAGAACAACCATATCCTACCACAGAGGGGAAGAAGCAACTAGAAAACCTAGAGCAATGGAGACGACTCCCTCATAGAAATGAAGGGGGCAAGTTTGCAAGAAAACCTGCGGCATCTTCCCCGATCCAATAAAAGCGTATTAAAAAAAAAAAAAAAAAAAAAAAAAAAAAAAAAAAAAAAAAAAAAAAAAAACTCTTTATGTTAATCTGGTTTTTGTTTAATAGGTTTAAAGCAATAAGTTTTTCTTTCTTTATTTTTATATGGAATGATTTTTACTTGCAGAGAAAAGTTAATTACTATATTTCAGATTTAATTTATAATCATTCACTATTTTCATAATTCCTTTTTGATGAATCATACGTAGAAAACAAATGCCTTTATGCAAAATATATATATTTAATCTAGGGCGAATGATGACTTCTTTTAACGTTATTTTGAACTGTAAGACAAGAAAAAATGATTTAATTTTACCAAAACATCAAGAGTGCTAGCTCATGAGGTTGTTCTAATATGATAAATATTTAAGTCTTAAAGGAATAACATTTCAAACCACCCTATTAGAATCCTTAATATATTCTACAATTACTACACAAACATTTGGAAGCCTTGTTTACCAAATGCATCGGTAAAGAAGATGCTATGCTCATGAGTTTCGATCACTTGACCCTCTCTGAATGAAACACCTTGAGACTTTATTGTAGTGAAGGCCAGTGGCAAGTCAGATTCCACACTTCTTTTTCTTTTCTTTAACACGGACTTTGTCCTATTATCTATGCAATGTTCTGTTACATTAAACACATTATATAAAGCCACAAAACCACAAAACATATAATTAAGTTAAATCATAAATTGAAAGACATATTCCAGCTTTGCCATGCATCGTGTGATGTTTAACAAAAAGAGAGTTGAAGGTTTTATACCAACGGATGGTGTTGTGAAGTTATCTTCTGCATCGTGTGATGTTTAACAAAAAGAGAGTTTCAAAAATAAAAAATGTAGAATAAACATGTATAGTGGTTACACAAATTTAAGCATGCAATGTTTCAAACCTCATCATCATCCACATCCTTGGAAGGTTTTATACCAATGGATGGGGTTGTGAAGTCATATTCTACATCCTGTCATGTTTAACAAAAAGGGAGTTTCAAAAATAAAAATATAGAATAAACATGTATGATGGTTATACTAATTTAAGCATGTAATGTTTCAAACCTCATTATCATCCACATCCTTGGAAGGTTTTATACCAAGGGATGGCATTGTGAAGTCGTCTTCTGCATCTGTCATGTTTAACAAAAAGGGAGTTTCAAAAATAAAAATGTAGAATAAACATGTATAATGGTTATACAAATTTAAGCATGCAATGTTTCAAACCTCATCATCTAGGAAATCCAATTTTGAAGTAGTTAATTGTGTCAACATCTTCGGACACCTTCTCAGCTCGATACACATGGCTATTATTATTATGATTAAATTCAGAATACAAAACTTTAAACACATATTTTTATCGATAATCTGCTTTAGGTCATCTGGAAAGTATTGTTCAGGATCCATGTCTTATTTTTCCATGATCTCCCATGCCGACAAGTTTGTCATATTATGCACATTGTTGTCAAAAATGACAACATGTGATGTACCACTTTCATCAATGATTCGTACAATGAGCTTGAACCTTTACATGTCTTATTTTTCCATGATCTCCCATGCCGACAAGTTTGTCATATTATGCACATTGTTGTCAAAAATGACAACATGTGCTGTACCACTTTCATCAATGATTCGTACAATGAGCTTGAACCTTTACATGTAAAATAAAGTATATTTAGCATGAGTTTTGTTGCGCAGGTTGAATAATTATTTTTAATAAAGTATTTTTCATACCTAGATGCTACAATATACATTTCTCCATGTTTCTTACAGTGCCACAATTGTTTTTGTTTTTGAAGAAGAGGTTCCTTTTGACACGACTTGAGTAACCTTTCTGTTACATACTATGCAACCGATGTACCCCCATCTACTTTCATATTGTATGATGTAAATTGTTGCATACACAACGTAATGTGTTTCCTGTAATTTTATCATTACTTTAAGATTAACATATAATTGTACAAAATTAGTGTAAAATTATTATGAAACAGATTCAGATATTCAATTTAAGATAATTAATGCTTTCTGATCGGCTCAATATTATAGATCATCCCAACCAATCTCTTTACAGATCCTTGCATAAATTCCACAGGTATAACAACATGTTTCTCTTGAGTGTAGACCTCAATCTTGAAATCACTTGCATTATATCCCTCTTTTGATTCATTGCTGTGAAATGTATGAATTTTATTTAGTACACGGCTTTATTGTAATTATTTGTATATAAAACTCTAATACACTAATATTAATTAGATTACCTTTTTCGAAAAGACACCCATTTGAGTAAAATTTTTGTTTATGAATATTCTTGATCTGAACAAGGCACTGTGTACTGCTGGCTTTTCTACATTATGTATGATCACTACAAGAAAAGAAGGCTTATAGGACATCTGTCAGTGTCCTATAAAATTAGTTTATAAGACCTTTAACTTAATAGGACCAAAATATAAGTATCCCATAGGAGAGGGTTGTAATAGATATTTAGGACATTTATCGGCGTCCTAATAAACTCAAACATTTTAAAACTAATTTTTTGGTCCCATAAAAATGTTTATGCAACAATAATGGCGTCCTAATAGACCACATTATAGGATACTATTAGGTGTTCTAATATATGCTTACCCATCTGTTATGTTTTGGGACACTTTCATAGGTCCTAAAACACATTTTGATAGGACGAAACATAATAGATAAAGTTTAATCTTAGTACCAAGAAATGGGTCCTAAGACATACGTGCTTTGTTTGGACAAAATTTGGTGTTATAAAAAACGTTTTATCCCATGTTTAGTTAATAGCATTAATGTCCTGATAAGTGACATCATAAAACACTTTGTACCAATGCAACATATTTAACATTACTTAATTCATAAACACAACAATCAACTAAACAAAATTTGAAGCAAGCAGAAAGAACATAATTCAATAAGCAAGAAAAGATTTCATTTCCATAAGAGAAGTTTCCAACCAACATCCAAGATAAAAGTCTTACAAAATTCAACATAAATACTAGGAAATAAAAGTAGCAGGAACAAGTAGAGATAGTCTTGAGCCATTACAATATAAAAAACAAAGCAGTAGCAGATGTAACAAAAGGAAGCTAGAAACTGATCATTTAAGCCATCATGCATCATCCTCACGCACCACCTACAAATAAACAACTCATATTTAATACGGTGTAATAAACTTTAGTATGAATAATACGTAATATAATGACATGTATAAGAAGGTAGCATACCGAAACAAGAGAGCAAGGCCAATCAACTGGTGCGCCAAGAGCATCTTAAACTGTGATAAACAATCCATACTTCCTCACCAAATGTTCATCTTTTTTTATAGCGACTTGAACATCTACCTCGCACCAATTTGGTCCAATCTCTTCACTCCCAACTACTGCATCTGGATCCAAACTCCTTATCCACCCTTTTGCTACAATCTCAGAGTTCGAAATGCTCTTAAGGTAAACTTGAAGTCCAACCTACAATTATAATTTGCATAAATAGGTGTCATAGTTTAACTAGTAAGAGCACGAAATTTTCATTCAAATAAATGCATACTTGTAAAGGTTGAGGTTCATTGGCAACAATGAGGCCCTGTGGTGATGTGCGGGGAACATTTGTACCATAAGAATCATTATCACTCGACCCTTGCCTCTGCACTTCCCTTGCTTTTATACTGAGCCAATTCAGCACTAAGTCGTTCAGCATTAGACTTCCACTGTAGCTTATCTCTGCAATGAGCTGAACGACTTGGAACCACACCCCAAACATCAGAAGCGCGAACACCTAGCCCATACATCTCTGCAGTTCCATTCTTATCATTACCCAACACTTTAGAATATATATATCTTGAGGTCCAGGCTCATCCAATTCATGCTCTGAAAGTTGAGAAGTCAATTCTTCCATTTGTTCCTGATAAAAAGTACTAAATATGTTAAATGTTATAGCTTAAAACTACTCAACTTGCAAGAAATGACAATAACTAATTAAAGATAAATAAACATATAGATGTAGTAAATACAATGGCGTTTGCAGCTTCTTCCTTTTGTGTAATTCCGTCTTTAGAAAAGCAAGCGTGACACAACTCCTTTCTAGTTGGTTCACGTCCCAAGATTACCTGTTTCAACAACAAAAAATGAGTATAAGCAAACAAGTGTTAATTCCAAAGAGCCCAAGGAATCATTAATTCCATAAGTTTAAAACACCAAAAATGTGTGATAAATTGAAGATAACTCACCACATACTATTGTTATAGGTCACACTATCAAGTAAAGAGACAAGCTACTTAAATTTAATGTTGCTTTGAATACTAACATGCCAAAATAAGTACCTATATCATGATGAAAAATGGCAGATTTGCATACTAACAGACAGGAGTTGTCACCCACTACTGAGCATGAACTTAACTAAACTGTTATACGAACTGAGAAAGAACTAAACTTATATATGAACTGAGAACATAATCATTATTTTTAATCGACACACAGGGCATAGTGTATAATCACTTCACGACCAGTTACAAATTATCATGAAAACTATGAATAATAGGTGACATGATATGTGTTGTTACAGCTCCGTATATGTATTTTTAACTAGGTGAACATTAATAAATTTTATAACATGTGTATATTAACGCCCATGTCTCACAGCCTCCATGTAGAACCAAACATTAGCTCAAAAATAACATTGGGATTGACAAAGGGGTATGTACACAAGTTGGCATGCTCGAAAACTCATTTATAAAGATGATGTTTATCAGTTTTAGTATTAAATTTTTCAAAATTCTTCCTATAAAATAAATAAAAATATGACAAAACTATCAATTTAATTACGTATTGAAATCCGAGTAACATTGATAAAGCAGAGTTAACAAAAGATGTTAAAAAATATATAATTCAATAGAACACATATTACATAACCAATCTAGGCTACATGGCACGCACAATAATGCGCCTAATTAACAAGTAAATCTAGATCCGGTGAGATAGAAGATTACCAAGTGGCAAAAGTTTTCCAATTTGAAATCATATTCAAACATAAAAAACACAAATAATAACACAGTGGAGAAACATCATTTGTTGCATAAACAGTTGCACGAAAATATTAAATTACCTTTTGTTTTTCACGAACTTGAGCATAACTTTTTTTACCCGTGACTTGCATCATCTTCTTTTTTGCTCTATTGGCCTTATTTTTTTCACTGAGTATCTGATGTAAAAATATAAGGAGTTAACCCAACAATAAAAATTTGTTGTTGAAAGCTGAAAAATTATTACATACCTTAGATTTTCCCCTATTCCAATACTTGACGAGTCTCTTCCACTGAGACGCAAGCACCCGTTTCGGCTTGAAGGTAATTTGTTCATGAAATGGCAAAGTCGGATCATAGTAGTCCTTTTTAACTCTTGCCCTCCAATTTTTCACTTTCCTCCCAAAAGATTTCAAAATCCAGTCATCAGAACCTAGGGGGAGATCAAATTTGTCCTGAAAAAAATATGTCGTCACATGAAGTAATATTTATCTTAAAAAGTTAGATATGTAATTATATCTGACATACATTCACGGTGTCTAGCAAAATTTGTTTCTTGGCATTCAAAACTTTATTCCATGGTTTGTGAAGCTTGCAATACTTCCCACTCCTTGCAAGCGATCCTATGAAATGGGTCAATGTGCTGGTTGTTTTCTCAATGGATTGCCCATATTCATTAAATTTAACGCTAATACGGTCCTCTTCAGTTTTGGTCCAAACTTTTGGCATAAATGTTGGCCCTCTAACTCTTTTCCGCGCATTCCCTGGAACTGCAAAGAGTAAACAGAACTTGAAATTAAAAAAAAAAATAATAAAAAAAATAATAGTTTCACAACCTAAGGAACTATAGTGAACAAATTAAACAAACCGAAAGGAAAAAATAAAAAGAAAAAAACATACATGGAGCGTTGTTAGGTTGGTTACAGCCAACTTCAATCACATGTTCATCTTGTTGGCTATTGTTATGACCTCTGGTGCTAACTCCATTGTGCCTCCTTGACGCCATTCCTAACAGATGAAAAGACAACAAATCGTTAGTATTTGTTTGCCAAAAAAAGGCAACTTTGATAACCAAAGAGTAAACAAAACTTGAAATTAAAAAAATAGTCTAACAACCTAAGGAACTATAGTGAACAAATTAAACAAGACAAAAAGGGGAATAAAAAGAAAAAAAAACTTAAGCGTTGTTAGGTTGGTTAGAGCCGACTTCAAGCACATCTTCATCTTGTTGGCTATTGTTATGACCTATGGTGCTAACTCCATTGTTCCTCCTTGAGGCCATTCCTAACAGATGAAAAGATAACAAATCGTTAGTATTTGTTCTCCTTAATATCAATTTTTCTTATGTTCATTTCATTAAATGTTTCTTAAGCCACATAAAAACATTAAAATGATCTGGGTTACAGCCATGGAAAGTCATGAGCTCATGATTGTAGCCAACTGCAGATCGACCCATCTTTTGTGAATAATGGCCAAAAGAAACTAATCTCCCATTTCAGTCTCTCTCACAAATGATTTTCTATCCATAAAAAACTAGAGCTAAAGTTGTTCCTACTTCCTATTCTTGTAAATAAACTAAATAGTATATGAGTATTAAAAAATATTCGACAATATGCATCTTTCCATATGTTGGGTTTTGGATTCTGCTGCTTGGTGAAACTGCTGCTATGATGAGAATGCTGCTAAGGTAAATGATTATGCTGCTGTCAAAGTGCTGCTATGGGAAAATACTGCTAGAGGAATCTACTACTAAAGAGATAAGCATGTATACGGAATAGATAATTATAGAATAGATTGTGTGTATAGTATATACGTCTAGAATATTCTTATCTTGTGTAGAAAGGTATTGTAAACCTAGTAGGACTCCTTGGCCTATAAAAGGAGGATCCTAGGGTTAGATTGAGTACGTATTATTTTAGTTTCGTTTACACTTCAAGGTTGTAAAACCCTAGCATTGTCGAGTGCTCGTATTAATAATATATTGAAGTGTTGATAGTTAATTGTTCTTCTTAAGTTAAGCTTTTATATTCCGCATTCTAGCTTAAGTGTTTAATTCAAGTCAACTTCTATATAAGATCGTTTGCTCAACTGGGATCAACAAGTGGTATCAGAGCTTGTGATCTAGAAGTTGTAATGAAGAAGAAACTGTTCCTTGCACGTTTGCTGTTCCAAATCAATTGCTGAAGATGGGTGATGACACACATATGGTGACTGCTTCAAAGGTTCCCATGCTCAACCCTGGAGAATATGAGTTGTGGAAGATGAGAATAAGATAGTACATTCGCATGATTGACTTTAACATGTGGAATGTGATCATCAATGGTGACTCTTTACCAAAGAAGGGCCCTGATGGTAAAGAGATACCAATCAAGTCTGCTGAAGAGAACTCAGTAAGGAAGATGGAGATCAAGGCACACAATATTCTCTTAATGGGAATACCTAATGAATTTTAGTTGGACTTCGATAGTTGTGAGACTGCAAAAGACCTGATGGATGCTGTTGAATTTAGGTTTGGAGGGAATGATGCTACTAAGAAGTCAAGGAAAAACATGTTGAAGCATCAGTTTGAGAACTTTACTGCTGAAAGTGGAGAAAAGATTAATGGCACTTACAACAGGCTCAATCAACTTGTCAGTCATTTAAAGCTTGTTGGCTATGTGGTTCCACAAGAAGATGTAAACCTCAAGTTCCTTAGAAGTCTTGCACCTGAATGGAGTATGCACACAGTTGTTTGGAGGAATAAGCCTGACTTTGAAAATATGAAGTTGGAAAGTCTCTACAACAACTTAAGAGTGTATGAACCAGAATTGACTTCTTCATCTACTTCATCTTCTGGTACACAAAATCTTGCCTTTGTATCTTCAAAGTCAAAAGGGTCTAAAGAATCTCACTCTACTGCTTATGGAGTATCTACTGTTGATGGATCTGCTGCTAGTTCAAATGATAAGAATTCCACCAGTGATATTGCTTTGTGTGCATTCTTGGCTGATCTAACTACTAGTATAAGGTCACAGGTTATTAATCAAGATTTGGATCAAGTTGATCCTGATGATCTTGAAGAAATGGATCTTAAATGGCAAATGGCCATGTTGACCTTAAGGGCAAGAAAATTCTTGAAGAGAACTGGAAGAGAAGTCAAGTACAGGGCTAAAGAAAATGTTGGCTTTGACAAGTCAAAAATAGAGTGCTATAACTGCAACAGGAAGGGTCACTTTGCCAGGGAATGTAGAGCTCCAAAGAAGAATGGTGAAGCTTCAAAGAAGACCACTGAAGAAACAAAGAATACTACTACTGCATTGGTATCTTGTGATGGATTGGGAGAGTATGATTGGAGTGATTTGGCTGATGAAGAACCAAACTATTCTCTGGTGGCTCAAGTCAAGAATAAAGTGCATAATTTTGCACTTATGGCCTATGCATCATCATCTTCTGGATCTGACTCTGAGGTATCTAATGATTCTGATTTATCTGTGTGTTCTTTTAAGTCATGTGCTGGCACTGTAGAAGAACTTAAGTCTAGGAATGAGAGTCTAATTAGAGAAGTTGAAAACCTAAAACTTGATAACTTAGGTTACAAAGTAGGTATTCAAAATGTTGAAAGAAGACTTGAGTATCTAAAAGAGTGTGAGCTAGAATATGTAGATAGAATTAACCAACAAGATGTTGAGATTTTTAAGAAAAACAGTGAAATTGAGTTTCTTAAGAATAAACTAGAAGAAGCAGAAAGAGATAGGGATGCAACTCTTGCTGATAAAGAAAAACATATAGTAAGAGTAAATAAACAACAATATGCTTCTGATTTGGTTAATAAATTATTGAGAGTACCATAATGAGGAAAGGAAGTGGAATAGGTTACAATGAGGTTGCTCCTCCTGCTAAGAGTGCCTATGCTCCACCAGGAAAAGAATTGTCCTTCATTAGTGAGCTGAACATGGAAAAACCAGTAGGTGAATCTAGTACAAGTGTCTTAGAAACACCTAAGGTAGAGGGTAGAAAATTTCCTAATGCTCCTATTATTGAAGATTGGTATTCAGATAGTGATGAGGAACAGGAACAGGTTGAACTAGAACAAAGTGTTGAAAAGGAAGAAATTCCTACAAAAGTTGAACCTAAAATTGAACAGGTGAAGTTTGTGAGACCTGTGTTAGGTAAGGGCGTCTCTAGGAAAATGGTAGAATATAATGAGATTTCTAGAGATAGATTGAATGGTGTCTATAATAAGCCTAGGGGAAATCAGAGAAACTTTAATAACCTAGTTTCTAACAAATTAGGTAGTGAGTTTCAATTAAAGAAAAAGGCTTGTTATAAGTGTGGTAGCTTTGAACATTTGATTAATAGTTGTCCTGACCACAAAAAGCCTGTTTGGAATCAATACTCTAGGGTGAATCGTAAATATGTTACTAAGAATACTGATGAGTGCTCAAACACTCATCATTTTTATCGTATTTAAACTGCCAAAACATCCGAAAATGCTCAGAAATGCATCAAAATACTAAAAATATCCTAGGGATTGTATTTTATACGTTTCAGATGCAAAATGAGTAAAAACAATGAAAAACGAACAAAGTTTACACAATTGGTAGTTTTAGTCCCCCAACTTTCAAAAATTTACAAATCTAGTCCCTAAGCTTGTGTTTTAAAAGAAAAGTCAACCTAAGGCATTTAGAAGTCAAAGATAATCAAATTTAGTCCTTGGGTAAAAACTTTGGAAAAATTACACTTTTGGTCCCTGCAGTTTGGAATTTGGCATAATCAGTCCCTGGGGAATTTTAAAATGAAAAATATTTTTTGTGACCTTCATCTTATGGGAATGTAACAAGTTTGGTCCCTGGATTAACTTTGGAAGATTGGAAATTCTGGTCCTTCAAAATTACCAAATTCACAAAATTGGTCCTTGTTGCAAATGTATTACCAAACGGACCCTTGTGTATTATTAACCAGAACCCAAACCAAAACCAAACCTGTCCACCCCCTTGGCCCAGAAATAATAATCCCAGGCCACCAACACCACCCAAGCCCACCCAACTTTTTATTAATAAAATCGGGGTCAAAGCTGAGGTCAACCTCCCCCTTCCCCCATTTTTGCCGCCATAACCAGACACCAAAGCCCTCAACAACCTGCAACCTCCAACATCTTTGTCCCCCCTCCTCTCCTACCCAGCCAACCTATCCCACTAACCTCCCAAATGTCAACCCAAACAACATCATTAACCCCTTCCAACTCAGCAATCCACTCCAAACAATTAGGGCATAAAAATGGAACTAAGGGTCGAGATGAAAAGAAGGCTAATTCAATGGTTGGGATGATATCCCAAGGGGACAAAAGTAACAAAAAGCAGAAGATAAAGAGTGGAAAAGAAGACAAAAGGCCTGGTTCAATGTTTTCCTTTCTTTTTATGTATTTTTTAGTATTTAAGTATGTCAATGTAAGCCTGAGGGCATGTCTGAATCTTTTCCTTAGTTTTTAGTTTTAATATTGTAATGAATTTTTAAAAGTTAATGAATTGTCTCAGTTTCTAATGAAAATCTTGTATTGCACTTTCAATTTTATATAATTTTAAGTTTCTCAGAATTGTCTTCAATTGTTACAAAAGTTATCCCAGTTGATTAGTGAAAGTTTATGAAAAATATGTGAATCAAAAGAAAGCAAAACAAACTCAGAAAAGAAAAAAAAAAGAGAAAAAAAAAAAGGAAAATTCAAGAAAATAACACAAAAAGGAAAAATGGTGGTTTAAGGGCAATGAAGTAGATCAGAGGGTGCATGAAGTAAGGTTTAGAGCTCATGGGAGCATAGGGGTTACAGTTTGATTCTTGGTCTCACTTGGTTTAAGCTTGGACAACTCGTAAGCTTTAATACTCATTTTCCTCTTTTACTTTACCATTACTTCTCAATAGTTTATCTGTGTTCAATTTGTGTTCAGTAGTTAAGTTTGAGTCATTGTAGTGATTAAAAAGTTGTGTTGGTTCTTTTGATCTCACTGTGTTAAAAACTTACCATTCAACTGTCAATATTAGTGTAACATAGATATCTAGGTGTTTGTAGTGTAAGCTTATATCTTGTTGCTTATTACAGCTTCTAACATCATATTAGACTATTGTGTAACAACACCTTGGCCTGATTTGTCCCTCTGTATCAAAACTCACAACTTGTCACAGATAAGGGGGTGTTTGGATTAAGCTTTTAGAGTAGGAATAGGGTACCTGTAGTGATTGGAATCTAATTTAACATCACTCTTAGGACAGATATAGGTTAGTTTAAACATAGACTTGGTAGTTTTTTTTTAGTCAAAAGTCAAAATCTCTTCTCAATTTATAGTATTCATGCACTGTTAAGTAAGTAGGGTGCATAACCATGTCATAAGCTGTATAAGTAGTGATAGTAGCCCAAGTTAGTTTCACATTAGCTTAATTTAACACATTGAATTAACCAGAATCATTAGAAGTTCATCAAAGTCAAAATGGTATAAAAATTAAAAAGTCAAAAGTGCAAAACAGTAAAAAAACTCAACTTTTGGGGGATTTTTCCTGATTTTTGTGGGATGATTTAGGACTTGAAATTTTTTATGCTTGAAGTATACCACCTAGTCTACCAAAACCTGTAGTCATTTTATTTTTAGGAAATTTTGGTGAACTTGTGCAAGAAGTTGTTTGGACCTGCAGGGCAATGACATGCCCTGCTTCATGACCATCAGTTTTGTCCAATTCTTGATTAGTCCAAATATTATTCAAAAGTTGATCTTTTTTCTGGATTGATTGATGTTTTAGAAAGTTATTGAGGTTATTGCTTGCAAATCATAGCTTATTGGTGGACTTAATTGGAGTAATCTAGTTGTCTAACCAACTGTTACACTGATCAACTCAGTGTGTATCCCCCACAATCTTAAGCCCTTCCCAAGCTTATTAGTGTAACCTAGGACTTGGTTCTTGGTCCTTTGGATAGCTCACCAGGCCACCTCCTTAGACCAACCACCATTGTGAACCCCTGAACCTCCCTGTAGACCCCACAAGGGGCTGCAAGTGACCCTTGAGGCCTGTTTGGTACTAGGCATTGTGGAATTTCTTATTTGCTTATTGTGATGATCTCAGTCCAAGCCATTGCATGATGTAGCTTATTTCTTGTACATTTTAATGTCAGTAGCTTAAATTGTTCATGGTTCTCAGCTTGTAGCTTGTTTAATAGCTTTTTAGACTTCAAAACCTCATAATAATCTTGGCTGTTGAGCTTATTCAGTTGCATAGTGCTGATTTACCATTTCCATAATAAGTTCCTTTACAAAAGTTGTCTAAATTCAGTAGTTCGTTAATTGTGAAAAAGAAAAAATAGAAAAAGACAAAAAAATTAGAAGTGATAGCTTATATTTAAGCGACCTTGGCTTATTTTCTGCTTATTTATAAGCAAAATCTGTTTTTAAATTTTTCTTAGGCTCCTGTGATCATAATAGATTTTTAGTAATTTTTTCAGATTTTTCCTTAATCATTTAGTATTTTTTATAATTTAGTTTAATTTAAATCAATTAATTAGTTTTTAATTATTAATAATTAATTAAAAAGTAAGAAAAATAGTTTCTCTGTTTTAAAATTAGTTTTATAATATTTTAGATTTTTCTAAATTTAATTTTCATTTTTCTAGTTAATTTTCATAATTACTTGTAATTTAGGATATTTTAGTTAATTAAAAAGTAATTAATAATTAGTAATTAATTAATAGTAATTATTTAAATAGTTGTAAAAATAATTTTAATTTTCCAAAAATTTTCTTATCACATTAGGATTGTAAAAATATCATTTTCACATTCGTAGGACTTTGTTTACTCCCGTTTCACTTTTTTATTTGCGCGTTCGCGTTTATTTTAAACCCTAACGCGCGTTTTTAGGTTAAATTAAGTTTTTAAGTTATCTGATCACCAGTAATTGTTAATAAAGTGTTTTTAAGTCATTTTCCATCATATTCTCGTAGTGTAACCATAATAATCAAATTCCTGACCTTCCCGATTAATCACCCGATCCTTTAAAACGTTTACAAATACAATTGCACGCCTCGTTGGGACATAACGACCCGGGGATTCCCTAAACTCCTTGGTTATTTGGTCTTTGACATTTGACTTGGTTGACCATCACCTGGTGAACTTAGTTGACCGTTCGGGACCAATCAAAATTTGGCGCCGCTGCCGGGGAGGCTGCTGCGTATCTACACACGTTTTTTAGATTAGTGATTTTTCACACATCATTGTATAAACTCACCCACTTTTTGTAAATCTCAATCATAAAACAAAAACGTCATTAACACTTTTCCTAAAGTGTTAACAACAAAAAAAAAAAAAAAAAAAAAAAAAAAAAAAAAAAAAAACAAAACAGATCGTTACGTTTTCTATATCGCGTTTCTTTTAAGGTGATTCTTAAAGAAATACGATTTTGGTAAACGAAACGACACCAAAAACATTGTCCAAAAGTTTTTTTCACCCATACACAAAAACCCAAAAACATTCGTCTTTTCTTGTGAATAATAATTCTACATAAAAATAAACCGTCGCAAACCAAGACAGAACACCTACTAACTGGGGGTGTGAACATAATAAGTTCCCAAACAAAAGATAAAAACTTGCCTTTGTATCCCTGTAGGTGGTGTACCTTTCTTAAAGAAGCCACTTACTTGTGATTATTGGTTTAAGTTCACTGTGGTTTTGCCTCGACTTTGTTTTGATTGATTTTTGTTACTAGTGCATGCGCACTCGCTCTTCTAGGTCTACTAGCCCATTACATAAGCTTGTAAGAAAACCTAGAAGACCTCGTAGACGTTCAACACCAACAGTCGGATCTGAGATCCGTACTGTTTCCTCCCCTGCTGTCACCATGGCGGAAGACCGCCCCATGTGTGAGCTTCTCCAAGCACCCATCGAGGGTTACGGAGATGCTATTGTTGTTCCAGCCATCGTGGCTGATAGTTTTGAGCTCAAAACCGGGTTACTCAGTCTTGTAACCTCAAGTCAATTTTACGGTTTTGAGAGGGACAATCCTCATGCTCATATTCGATGGTTCAATAAAATCACATCGACCATCAAGTACAAAAATGTCCCGTGTGAAGCAATCAAGCTTCTCCTCTTCCCATTCTCCCTCGAGGGTCAAGCCCGGATTTGGCTTGAGAAACAACCCCCTCGATCTATTGAGACATGGGAAGATCTGGTAAAAAAGTTTGTGAATGAATTCTTCCCACCTTCTAAGACTACGAGTCTTAAAAACGAGATCACCAAGTTCACTCAGAAATATGATGAATCATTTGGTGAAGCGTGGGACCGTTTCAAAGAATTACTTCGCAAGTGTCCACATCATGGTTTCTCCGAGTTGATGCAACTCGATACTTTCTATAATGGCGTGAGCCAAGTTGATCAGGATTCTCTCAATGCCTCCGCGGGAGGTAACTTTTTGAGTAGAACCACCAAAGAAGCCTTAGCAATCATCGAGAACAAGTCTAAGGTCCGCTCTACACGAAGCAAGCCGGTTGTTTCACAAATTAGTGCGGGTCCTTCCACTTCATCTCCTTCGAGTCAGTCTAGCACCGATGCTATGATTGACAAGCTTACTGAGGCTATTCAAGCTTTGGTTCTCGCCCAAACTAAGAAAGTTTCTTTTCCACAACAACCTCCACCTGCTGAGGTTAAAAAAGTGGAAGTCTGTGTAACTTGTGGTGGGCCGCATGCCTACTACAATTGCACAGCTACTGATGGTTCTCCGTTTGAAGCTCATGCTATAGCCGGGTCATCTAATCAAGGAGGCAATCATTACCGCCCTCCTATGGACCCGAACTACCGTCCTAATCATTATCCTGGACCTCCTAGTTTTAATCAAAACCAAAATGTCCAAAACCGTAACCATAATCAAAATAGAGGAAACCAAGGCTTTCAAAACCAAGGTAATTTCCATCAGGGTCACGGTTTTCAGAATCAAAACCAAGGTTTCCAAAATCAAGGTTTCCAACATCAAAATCAAGGAAACTTTAATAGAAACCAAGGTCAGGGTAATTTCAACCCCGGGTATTTTCATGGAAACAACAACCCTAATCAGGGTAATTTTCAAAATCAAGGCCCCAATCAAAACAATCGTGCTCAAAATTTTAATAACCAAAATCAAGCCATTGTTCCAACTGGGCCTTCATCTGACGAGTTGTTAAAACAATTCATGAAGTCCCAAGAAGAGATGAACAAGTTGTTGGTTAGCCAGATTTCTGAAATTAAGAAGTCTTTAAATGAACGACCCTCGGGCTCAGGAACACTTCCGAGCAACACGATCGCTAACCCGAGGGGCGATGCTAAGGCGATCACAACTAGAAGTGGTGCTTCTTATGATGAACCCGCGATTCCTACTACCTCTTCTTTCTCTCCTCCAAAGGTAGTGGAACGTGAACCTGAGGTGACAACGGACAAGGTGCAAACTCCTAGCTCACGAAGTACCGCACACGTTCAACCTCAGGTTATTCCAGAAACCAGATGCAAGCCTGGAGTTGTTTTTGAACCACCTGAAACTCCAGTGGACAACCCTAAATCCAAAACTTCTATTCCTTATCCATCACGTCTCAATGAACAAAAGCTCCGCGAAAAAGCTAGTCACCAAATGGATAAATTTTTCCAAATCTTTCAAGATTTGCATTTTGACATTAGCTTCGCGGATGCTATTTTCTTGATGCCCAAGTTTGCATCAACAATCAAGAATCTGTTAAGTAATAAGGAAAAACTCTTTGAGATGGCTAGAACTCCGTTGAATGAGCACTGCTCAGCAGTTCTCTTGAAAAAGCTTCCTGAAAAGCTTGGAGACCCCGGAAAGTTCCTCATTCCTTGTATTTTTCCGGGTATGGTTGAATGCTTCGCCTTGGCCGATCTAGGTGCTAGCATTAACCTGATGCCATATTCTGTGTGGAAGAAACTCTCTCTTCCCGAACTCACTCCCACATGCATGACTTTAGAGCTTGCCGATCGATCGATTTCTCGTCCACTTGGCATAGCCGAGGACGTATTCGTTAAAGTGGGAAAGTTCCATTTTCTAGCAGATTTTGTGATTGTTGACTTTGATGCTGATTCAAGGGTCCTTCTCATTCTTGGAAGGGGAATCCTTAGAACTGGGCGTGCTCTTATCGATGTATTTGAGCATGAGATCACATTGCGTGTTGGAACTGAAGCAATCACCTTTAACCTTGATCAAACATCGAGGTACTCCTCCAATTATGACTCTGAATCGGTAAACCGAATAGATGTCACTGATGTAGCTGCTAAGGAGTACGCTCAAGAGGTTTTAGGTTTCGTTGATGATTCTACGAGTGAAAATTTCACTCCGTCTTCTTATCCCATCATTGCTAATTCTTCTCCTTCCCTCACTCCGTTTGAGGGAAGTGACTTCATCTTAGAAGAGATTGAGTCCTTTCTCAAAAGTGATTCGATTCCCGATGGGATCGATAACCAAGAGATTGACCCCGAGAGGGATATTCTTCTCCTTGAGAAATTATTAAATGAAGATCCCTCTCCTCTTCCTGTTCTACCACAACAACTTCATAATCAGGAAATCAAATATGTTGAGGAAACTGATGATTTTCCTGAGGTCGAGCTTAAGGACTTGCCGCCTCATCTTGAATATGCATTTCAGGAGGGTGATGATAAATTACCCGTCATAATTGCCAAAGATTTAAGTGTTGAGGAAAAGGCTGTTCTAATAAAGGTCTTGAAGTCACATAAACAAGAAATTGCTTGGCGACTCTCCGACATAAAGGGCATTGGCCCTGAATTTTGTACCCACAAGATTTTAATGGAGGATGACTTCAAACCGGCAGTCCAACAACAAAGAAGGGTGAATCCAAAAATTCATGAGGTAATCAAACAAGAAGTTTTAAAACTCCTTGATGCCGGATTGATTTACCCTATCTCGGACAGTCCTTGGGTTAGCCCAATTCACTGCGTTCCAAAAAAGGGTGGCATTACTGTTGTCACAAATGAGGAAAATGAGTTGATTCCAACTCGTTTGGTTACGGGGTGGCGTATCTGTATTGATTATCACAAGTTAAATGACGCCACCCATAAAGATCATTTTCCTCTGCCCTTTATGGATCAGATGCTCGAGAGATTAGTGGGGAATGAGTACTATTGCTTCCTCGATGGTTTCTCGGGTTACTTTTAGATTCCCATTGATCAGCAAGATCAAGAAAAGACCACGTTCACGTGCCCCTATGGAACATTTGCGTATAAACGTATGCCATTTGGCTTATGTAATGCTCCGGGCACGTTTCAAAGATGTATGATGGCCATATTTTCCGACATGATCGGGAAAACTATGGAGGTCTTTATGGATGATTTTTCAGTCATTGGGGATTCGTTCCAAACATGTCTCTCCCATTTAGACAACATGCTTAAACGTTGTGAAGACACAAGGTTATGTCTAAACTGGGAGAAGAGTCACTTTATGGTCAAAGAGGGCATTGTCCTCGGCCATAAAATTTCAAAGAATGGGATTGAGGTTGACAGAGCCAAAGTTGATGTCATAGCAAAATTACCTCATCACACTACTGTCAAAAGTGTTAGGAGCTTTTTGGGTCATGCCGGTTTTTACCGTAGGTTTATTCAAGATTTTTCTAAAATCGCCCGGCCTATGACCCATCTCCTCGAGAAGGATACTCCTTTTATCTTCTCTCCCGAGTGCATCGAAGCTTTTGAAACATTGAAGAAAAAGCTTACCGAGGCACCGATTCTTGTTGCCCCCGATTGGGACTTGCCCTTTGAACTCATGTGTGATGCGAGTGATTATGCTATTGGGGCAGTCTTGGGGCAACGCAAAACAAAACCCTTTCAGCCTATACACTATGCAAGCAAGATTATGACCGAGGCTCAAAGTCATTACACCACCACTGAAAAAGAATTATTAGCCGTGGTGTATGCCTTTGAAAAATTCCGGTCATATTTGATATTGACCAAAAGCATAGTGTATACGGATCACTCGGCTTTGAAGTACCTCTTTGCAAAACAAGATGCAAAGCCGAGACTACTCCGTTGGGTTCTCCTCCTACAGGAATTTGATATCATAATTCGTGATAAAAAAGGAGCTGAGAACCTAGCTGCTGATCATCTCTCCCGATTGGAAAACCCCCACCAAGATGTCTTTGAAAAAAAGGAAATTAATGAAACCTTCCCTCTCGAGACACTCAATGCGGTTACCATTCGTGGAGATTCTATTACCCCATGGTTTGCCGATTTCGCAAACTACCATGCGGGTAATTTTGTTGTGAAAGGGATGTCGTCCCAATAGAAGAATAAATTCTTTAAGGATGTCAAACATTATTTCTGGGACGACCCCTACCTGTTTAAAATCTGTGCGGATCAAGTCATCCGGCGGTGTGTTTATGGTCAGGAAGCTGCTGAAATTCTAAAGGCTTGCCATGCTGGTCCCACGGGGGGCCACCATAATTAAAACTACACCGCCAAAAAGGTGTTTGATTCCGGTTTCTACTGGCACATGATCTACAAGGATGCCCAGGAATTAGTCAAATCCTGTGACGCTTGTCAACGTCATGGGAATATTTCACTAAAGAATGAAATGCCACAAAATGCAATCCAAGTTTGTGAAATCTTTGACGTGTGGGGCATAGACTTTATGGGGCCATTTCCATCATCTCATGGAAATAAGTACATACTCGTGGCTGTTGACTATTTGTCAAAATGGGTTGAAGCAAAAGCTTTACCCACTAATGATGCCCGAGTAGTTGTAAAATTCTTGAAAGCTCTTTTTGCTCGATTTGGAGCTCCACGTGCTATAATTAGTGATCGTGGAACGCATTTCTGCAATGACAAATTCGACAAAGTCATGCAAAAGTATGGTGTAACTCACCGTCTTTCTACTGCGTACCACCCTCAAACAAGTGGACAAGTAGAAGTTTCCAATCGAGGCATCAAGAGAATATTGGAAAGAACTGTAGGTGAGAATCGTGCATCGTGGTCGGATAAATTAGATGATGCACTCTGGGTTTTCAGTACAGCGTATAAAACACCCATTGGGTGTACGCCTTACAAGCTTGTGTACGGGAAAGCGTGCCATCTTCCGATCGAGCTTGAGCATAAAGCCTATTGGGCCCTCAAGCATGCCAATTTTGACCTCAAAACTGCGGGTGATCATAGGAAAGTTCAACTGAATGAATTAAATGAACTTCGTGATCAAGCTTACGAGAACTCTTTGATCTATAAAGAAAAGACAAAGAAAATTCATGACTCCAAAATCAAGAACCGCGTTTTCAACGTTGGTGATCGAGTCCTTCTTTTCAACTCTAGACTCAAGATCTTCTCGGGAAAGCTGAAAACCCGATGGACTGGTCCATTCACTATCGCAAAAGTTTATCCTTATGGCACCGTCGAATTATCACAAAATGACGGTCCTAATTTCAAAGTGAATGGACATCGGCTGAAACACTACTTTGGAGAGGACATACCATCCATGGTTGTCCCGGATCTCCAAACGTTCCGTAAGGACAATTAAATTCGGGGATCGAGTTAAGCTAGCGACTCGATAAACAAAAACAGTAGCAACAATACGGGTTTTCACCCGTATCTCTGATTTCTTTCTACTTTCTACCACCTATGTGTGGGGGAATGGCCAACCCCCCGCTGTTTGAAAATGTATATATGTATATAAGGTTTCATCAAAAAAAAAAAAAAATGTGTGTGATTGTATGTACAGATAAATAAAGTGAAAAATTACAAAACGATGTTCCCACAGTTAGCTTCTAATATTATCTTTTTACGTTCAAAGAATTGGCATAATAGCCGGAACTTTGAATATTGAGGACAATATTCAATTCTAAGTGTGGGGGAGGGGAAAATTCTAGCGAATTTTATCACATTATATCCTCTAGAATCCCCGTTTTTGGCCTAAAATTTTAAAAATTTTTCACTTTATTTCAAAATTTTTGTGGTTATCAGTCCGCCATGTCTAAACGACAAAAGGGATTGGCTAATCCAGGAGCAAACGGCTCTTGGTAAAGATATCTCAAATCCGTTGACGGCTTGCAATTTGCCTAAAATTGTATGGTAAATCAACTCGCCATATCCCATAAAGCGAATGAGTTGGCTAGCCCGCAAGATTATGGCTTGTGGTAAAAGCAGTGGAAAATCCATAGTTGGTAATCAGCTCACCAAGATGTTGACTATTCCATCAAGAGCTGGCTAGTCCAGAAGCAAACGGCTTTTGGTAAAGACTAATCAAATCCGTTGACAGTTGGTGGTTTGCTCAAAATCACACGGTTATCAGGTGTGCCACAGTTCTTACACCTGGCTACTCCAGAAGTGATGGCTTTTGGTAAAGAGTTTTTCAAATCCATCAAGTTTTCCAAAAAGATTGCTAGGGACTAGCAATAGTTTAGTGTGGGGGATTGATGAGTGCTCAAACACTCACCATTTTTATCGTATTTAAACTGCCAAAACATCCGAAAACGCTCAGAAATGCATCAAAATACTAAAAATATCCTAGGGATTGTATTTTATACGTTTCAGATGCAAAATGAGTAAAAACAATGAAAAACGAACAAAGTTTACACAATTGGCAGTTTTAGTCCCCAACTTTCAAAAATTTACAAAACTAGTCGCTGAGCATGTGTTTTGAAAGAAAAGTCAAACTAAGGCATTTAGAAGTAAAAAATAATTAAATTTAGTCCTTGGGTAAAAACTTTGGAAAAATTACACTTTTGGTCCCTGCAGTTTGGAATTTGGCGTAATCAGTCCCTGGGGAATTTTAAAATGAAAAATATTTTTTGTGACCTTCATCTTATGGGAATGTAACAAGTTTGGTCCCTGGATTAACTTTGGAAGATTGGAAATTCTGGTCCTTCAAAATTACCAAATTCACAAAATTGGTCCTTGTTGCAAATGTATTACCAAACGGACCCTTGTGTATTATTAACCAAAACCCAAACCAAAACCAAACCTGTCCACCCCCTTGGCCCAGAAATAATAATCCCAGCCCACCAACACCACCCAAGCCCTCCCAACTTTTTATTAATAAAATAGGGGTCAAAGCTGAGGTCAACCTCCCCCTTCCCCCATTTTTGCCGCCATAACCAGACACCAAAGCCCCCAACAACCTGCAACCTCCAACATCCTTGTCCCCCCTCCCCTCCTACCCAGCCAACCTATCCCACTAACCTCCCAAATGTCAACCCAAACAACATCATTACCCCCTCCAACTCAGCAATCCACTCCAAACAATTAGGGCATAAAAATGGAACTAAGGGTCGAGATGAAAAGAAGGCTAATTCAATGGTTGGGATGATATCCCAAGGGGACAAGAGTAACAAAAAGCAGAAGACAAAGAGTGGAAAAGAAGACAAAAGGCCTGGTTCAATGTTTTCCTTTTTTTATGTATTTTTTAGTATTTAAGTATGTCAATGTAAGCCTGAGGGCATGTCTGAATCTTTTCCTTAGTTTTTAGTTTTAATATTGTAATGAATTTTTAAAAGTTAATGAATTGTCTCAGTTTCTAATGAAAATCTTGTATTGCACTTTCAATTTTATATAATTTTAAGTTTCTCAGAATTGTCTTCAATTGTTACAAAAGTTATCCCAGTTGATTAGTGAAAGTTTGTGAAAAATATGTGAATCAAAAGAAAGCAAAACAAACTCAGAAAAGAAAAAAAAAGAGAAAAAAAAAGGAAAATTCAAGAAAATAACACAAAAAGGAAAAATGGTGGTTTAAGGGCAATGAAGTAGATTAGAGGGTGCATGAAGTAAGGTTTAGAGCTCATGGGAGCATAGGGGTTACAGTTTGATTCTTGGTCTCACTTGGTTTAAGCTTGGACAACTCGTAAGCTTTAATACTCATTTTCCTCTTTTACTTTACCATTGCTTCTCAATAGTTTATCTGTGTTCAATTTGTGTTCAGTAGTTAAGTTTGAGTCATTGTAGTGATTAAAAAGTTGTGTTGGTTCTTTTGATCTCACTGTGTTAAAAACTTACCATTCAACTGTCAATATTAGTGTAACATAGATATCTAGGTGTTTGTAGTGTAAGCTTATATCTTGTTGCTTATTACAGCTTCTAACATCATATTAGACTATTGTGTAACAACACCTTGGCCTGATTTGTCCCTCTGTATCAAAACTCACAACTTGTCACAGATAAGGGGGTGTTTGGATTAAGCTTTTAGAGTAGGAATAGGGTACCTGCAGTGATTGGAATCTGATTTAACATCACTCTTAGGACAGATATAGGTTAGTTTAAACATAGACTTGGTAGTTTTTTTTAGTGAAAAGTCAAAATCTCTTCTCAATTTATAGTATTCATGCACTGTTAAGTAAGTAGGGTGCATAACCATGTCATAAGCTGTATAAGTAGTGATAGTAGCCTAAGTTAGTTTCACATTAGCTTAATTTAACACATTGAATTAACCAGAATCATTAGAAGTTCATCAAAGTCAAAATGGTATAAAAATTAAAAAGTCAAAAGTGCAAAACAGTCAAAAAACTCAACTTTTGGGGGATTTGTCCTGATTTTTGTGGGATGATTTAGGACTTGAAATTTTTTATGCTTGAAGTATACCACCTAGTCTACCAAAACCTGTAGTCATTTTATTTTTAGGAAATTTTGATGAACTTGTGCAAGAAGTTGTTTGGACCTGCAGGGCAATGACATGCCCTGCTTCATGACCATCAGTTTTGTCCAATTCTTGATTAGTCCAAATATTATTCAAAAGTTGATCTTTTTTCTGGATTGATTGATGTTTTAGAAAGTTATTGAGGTTATTGCTTGCAAATCATAGCTTATTGGTGGGCTTAATTGGAGTAATCTAGTTGTCTGACCAACTGTTACACTGATCAACTCAGTGTGGATCCCCCACAATCTTAAGCCCTTCCCAAGCTTATTAGTGTAACCTAGGACTTGGTTCTTGGTCCTTTGGATAGCTCACCAGGCCACCTCCTTAGACCAACCACCATTGTGAACCCCTGAACCTCCCTGTGAACCCCACGAGGCGCTGCAAGTGACCCTTGAGGCCTGTTTGGTACTAGGCATTGTGGAATTGCTTATTTGCTTATTGTGATGATCTCAGTCCAAGCCATTGCATGATGTAGCTTATTTCTTGTACATTTTAATGTCAGTAGCTTAAATTGTTCATGGTTCTCAGCTTGTAGCTTGTTTAATAGCTTTTTAGACTTCAAAACCTCATAATAAGCTTGGCTGTTGAGCTTATTCAGTTGCATAGTGTTGATTTTCCATTTCCATAATAAGTTCCTTTACAAAAGTTGTCTAAATTCAGTAGTTTGTTAGTTGTGAAAAAGAAAAAAATAGAAAAAGACAAAAAAAATTAGAAGTGATAGCTTCTATTTAAGCTACTTTGACTTATTTTCTGCTTATTTATAAGCAAAATCTGTTTTTAAATTTTTCTTAGGCTCCTGTGATCATAATAGATTTTTAGTAATTTTTTCAGATTTTTCCTTAATCATTTAGTATTTTTTATAATTTAGTTTAATTTAAATCAATTAAATAATTAGTTTTTAATTATTAATAATTAATTAAAAAGTAAGAAAAATAGTTTCTCTGTTTTAAAATTAGTTTTATAATAATTTAGATTTTTCTAAATTTAATTTTCATTTTTCTAGTTAATTTTCATAATTACTTGTAATTTAGGATATTTTAGTTAATTAAAAAGTAATTAATAATTAGTAATTAATTAATAGTAATTAATTAGATAGTTGTAAAAATAATTTTAATTTTCCAAAAATTTTCTTATCACATTAGGATTGTAAAAATATCATTTTCACATTCGTAGGACTTTGTTTACTCCCGTTTCACTTTTTTATTTGCGCGTTCGCGTTTATTTTAAACCCTAACGCGCGTTTTTAGGTTAAATTACGTTTTTAAGTTATCTGAAGTGTTTTTAAGTCATTTTCCATCATATTCTCGTAGTGTAACCATAATAATCAAATTCCTGACCTTCCCGATTAATCACCCGATCCTTTAAAACGTTTACAAATACAATTGCACGCCTCGTCGGGACATAATGACCCGGGGATTCCCTAAACTCCTTGGTTATTTGGTCTTTGATGTTTGACTTGGTTGACCATCACCTGGTGAACTTAGTTGACCGTTCGGGACCAATCAAATACTCACCCTCATCCTAACAGAAACATGATTCCTAGGGCTGTGTTGTTAAGATCTGGTGCAACTAGATCTATTTATGCTGCTAAATCAAATGGTGCTTTCAAAACCACAACTGGTTCTGTTGCTGGCTCTACTGCTAGTAAGCACTATGCTGCTAGTAAGCATTCTACTGCTAGTAAGCAATCTGCTGCTAGTACAAAATTTTCTACTTCTGGGCCAAAAGTTTTATCAAATACAGTTGTTGGAAATCATTTTATGCTGTTAAGGCCTCAGCTTGTTGGGTTTGGAAACCAAAATCAACTGTTACAAACAATGTTTCCAAAAACAGCAGTGCATCAAGTGATTTAAAGAAATTTAACTATGTTGATGCACAAGGCAGATCCAAGTCAGTAATGGCTTGGGTCCCCAAGAGAAACTAATTTCTCTACTTTCATTTGCAGGATAATCTACTGGATGATCTTAAAGATATGGTTATAGTTGATAGTGGATGCTCTGGACATATGACAGGAGATGAGTCTCAACTTGAAGACTTTGAGGCTTTTGAAGGTGGTTATGTTGCTTTTGGGAATGATCCAAAAGGTGGAAAGATTATTGGTAGAGGCACTTTAAGAACAGGAAATTTGGACTTTGAGAAGGTGTTTCTTGTGAAAGGACTTAAGTTTAACCTCTTTAGTGTCTCACAAATGTGTGACAAAAGGAATTTTGATCTTTTTACAGACACTGAATGTATGATCCTTTCTCCTGATTTTCAATTGCCAGATGATAAATTTGTGCTATTGAAGGTCCCTAGAAATGAAAATATATACAGTGACCATATTAAGAACATTGTTCCCAAAAGAGCTTTAACTTATCTGATTGCAAAAGCCACTATTGATGAGTCTAAATTATGGCATAGAAGACTTGGGCACCTGAACTACAAGACAATGAACAAGTTCGTGAAAGGGAATCTTGTGAGAGGCATGCCCACAAAAACTGTTTGAAAATTGTGAGACTTGTGTTGCTTGTCAAAAGGGTAAACAACACAGAGTTTCATTCAAGTCAAAGACAGTGAACACAAATACAGAGCCCTTGCATTTACTTCACATGGATTTATTTTGGCCTGTTTTTGTGAAAAGCTTGAACAAGAAGTCATATTGCCTAGTTTTCACAGATGACTTCAGCAGGTTTACTTGGGTGTTCTTCTTAGCCACTAAAGATGAAACCCCAGAGATACTGAAGGAATTCATTACAAGAGTTGAAAACCTGCACAACCACAAAGTGAAAATTATCAGATGTGACAATGGTACTAAGTTCAAGAATAGTGTGATAAATCAATTCTGTGTGGGAAAAGGAATTTTAAGACAGTATAGTGTTGCAAGAACTCCACAACAGAATGGTGTTGCAGAGAGAAGAAACAGGACACTTATTGAGGCTGCAAGAACAATGTTATCTGATTCTAAACTACCTATACCTTTTTGGGCTGAAGCTGTAAACACTGCATGTTTTGTGCAAAACAGAAGTAAGGTAGTGAAGCCTCACAACAAAACTCCATATGAGCTGTTTCATGGGAAGAAACCATTGATTGATTTTCTCAAGCCATTTGGATGTCCTGTCACTATTTTGAATACTAAGGATCAGTTAGGCAAGTTTGAAGAGAAAGCTGATGAAGGTTATTTGGTTGGTTACTCTGTACATAGTAAAGCTTTCAAGGTATATAACAAGTGAACCAAACATGTGGAGGAGAATTTGCATATCAAGTTTAGTGAGAACACATCTAATCTTGAAGGAAAGGACCTGAATGGATGTTTAATGTTGATATTCTTACCAAAACAATGAATTATGTACCAGTTATTGCTAGTGTTGACACTAACAAACCACAAGAAGACATTGTTTTGATTGAGAAACTGAAGGTTGGTCCAACTTTCTTACCCTTACAGAAAGATCAAGATATCCAAGAAGATGTTGTTACTCAAGAGAAACCTAAGGAAGCTGAAGCAGATATTGAAATTCCTATTGATGCAGAAAAGATACCCAATGAAGCTCCAAAAGTGGTTGTTGATGTCTCTCCTACAAGGCCAGAAGACTCTACTGCTGACTCAGAAGACTCTACTGCTAGACCAAAACAGGCAACTACTGCTTCAATCAATTCTGCTGCCAAGCATATTAACTCTGCTTCTGCATCACAGTTTCCTTCTTTGGATACTCAGGATAGATCTTTTGATGATTCAAACTATCCTGATGATCCAAATATGCCTCCTCTAGAAAATATCTATGATGATACAGATGATGAAGCTCTTGATGGTAAACTATTTGGAGCTGATGTAGATTTTACTAATTTGGAAGTCAACATTCCTGTTAGTCCCACTACTACTACAAGAGTTCACAAGGATCATCCAAAAGAACAAATTCTCAGTGATCCACAATCATCTGTACAAACAAGAAAAATGACTAAAGAGCTTAAAGATCTTCAACATCAAAGTTTCTTTGCAAGATCTCTGCATCAAAGAAACAGTCACAAAGATATACAAAATTGCTTGTTTGCCTGTTTTCTATCTCAAATTGAACCCAAGAACACTTACAAAGCCTTGCAAGAAGCAAGTTGGGTGGAAGCAATGCAAGATGAGCTTCTGCAATTCAAACTACAAGAGATATGGACTTTGGTTGATTTGCCAAATGGAAAAAGAGTGATTGGAACTAAATGGGTTTTCAGATGTAAAAGAGATGAAAGAGGAATAGTCATCAGAAATAAAGCTAGGTTAGTAGCTCAAGGATACACACAACAAGAGGGACTTGACTATGATGAGGTATTTGCACCAGTGGCAAGAATAGAAGCCATTAGACTATTCTTGGCTTATGCTTCATTCAAAGATTTTGTGGTGTATCAGATGGATGTAAAGAGTGCTTTCCTTTATGGGACCATTACAGAAGAAGTTTATGTGTCTCAACCACTTGGTTTTGAAGACCCTAATTATCCTGACAAAGTTTACAAGGTGAATAGAGCAATGTATGGTTTACATCAAGCTCCTAGAGCTTGGTATGATACCTTGTCAACATATTTGTTAGACTCTGGGTTCAGTAGAGGAAAGATTGACAAGACTTTGTTTCTCAAAAGACAAAAAGATGATATTTTGCTGGTTCAAATCTATGTAGATGACATCATCTTTGGTTCTACAAACAGGGCTATGTGTGTTGATATTTTGAGAAGCTTATGAAGGATAAGTTTGCTATGAGTTCAATGGGAGAACTTAACTTCTTCTTGGGACTACAAGTTGTACAAAAGAAAGATGGCATATTTATTAGTCAGGATAAGTATGTAAATGACATTTTGAAGAAGTTTGGATTTGAAGATGCTAAGCCTGGTAAGACAACCATGGATACCAACAAACCTTTGTTGAAGGATGAAAATGGAAAAGAAGTAGATGTTCACTTGTACAGATCCATGATTGGGTCATTGATGTATCTTACAGCATCAAGGCCTGATATTTTGTTTGCTGTATGTGCCTGTGCAAGATTCCAAGTATGTCCCAAAGAATCACATCTCAATGCAGTGAAGAGGATTTTTAGGTATCTAAGGCATCAACCCAAATTGGGCCTATGGTATCCTAAGGATTCACATTTTGATTTGGTGGCATATTCAGACAGTGACTATGCTGGTGCTTGCTTGGATAGAAAGTCTACAACTGGAGGTTGTCAATTTCTTGGAAACAGATTGGTGTCATGGCAATGCAAGAAACAGACAGTGGTTGCAAATTCTACAATTGAAGCTGAGTATGTGGCTGCTTCAAGTGCTTTGGATGCAAAATCAACTACTGGATTATGGGTACAATTTCATGAACACCAAAATACATATTGATAACAACAACATACTTTGCATAATTAAAAATGTTGTTTTTCATTCTAAAACAAAACATATTGAGATAAGGCATCATTTCATAAGAGATTGCTATGAAAAGAAGTTAATTCAAATTGTCAAAATTCATACTGATAACAATGTTGCTGATCTTCTCACTAAACACTTTGATGTGGGGAGGTTTCAATTTTTAATTGCAAATATTGGTATGATAAATCTTTAAAAATCTTATCTCTTTTTGCTTTTGTAAAATGTGTAAAGGTACTGTGCTGTTTGTTACTCTGTTTCTGCAGCTTCTTAAGAAGCATATGGTTGTGTTGGAATGTACTCTGCTGCTATTTAACTCTACTGCTAGTACATATGTTTGTATGCTTTGTGGTGTTTAGACTAACATTTTGCAGGAAAAAGCTATAAATGATGTTAGTTGATGATTTGCAAGTAATCAAAACAGAAAGTAAACATTCATCATTAATCACCAAAAGAGTATAACTGATCAGGGTACATTCACATATCACTTCAAAAATAACAAAAGACTTCTACATGACAAGATGAAATCAAGACACTACAACCTAATACATCACTGTCTAGGGCATGGAAGCCCAAGCATAACTTTTCTCTCCTTGGGAAGAGGAGGTTTTGCCTTTCTTGTCCTGGATGATGGCTTGGGTCTTGGCCTTGAAGATTATGGTCTTTCTGGAGTGGAAGGAGGATTGTTTTGAGGCTCATCCTCATCAAAAGAAGTATAAATGAAGGGGGAAACAAGTTCCATTGGAGATGGAGGTCTGTTAGGGATCCAGGCTGGGTCTTCTGATGATTCTGAAGACGTTGGAGATTTAGGGGACATCACCTCTTTACCCTTGGAAGTGCTTGGGGTCTGATTCAAGTTCAACAGATCTTTGAACACAGGGAGATCGTGTTTTCTCTTCCGGGCTTGTTCCTTTGTCCTACATCTGTTGTAGGGAGGATGGAATGGAGGCACATAAGTTTGGAATGGTGCTTCATCATCAGAAGATGAATCCGAAGATATGTTGATTATTTCGGGAATGGATTTCATTGTTCTTAAGATTTGATTTGGGTGATTGGCGTTTTTGATTGCGATTAGGGTTTGCTTGCGGTGAATTAGGGAAAGATTTAGTCCGTTTTTATAAGGATCACGGCGTATCAAGTGCATTTATTGTTGAGGGTCTTTGACTTTTTGACCAAGTTTGATTAGTCAACTCTGCTGCTGGCTAAAATCACTCTGCTGCTTGTTGTTTCATATTGCTGCTAGTGTTGTGGATGATATGGTTGTGCTGCTACGGTTGTAAGTGTGGGGGTGGAATGTGTAACTTCTCCAAATCAGTTTAAAACCTAATTAACATTCACAATTGGTTTTTACACGCTCCAAATTGAAGTTCTCACAAACCCTAACACTCCATTACTCTCAAAGTCAATTATCCCCAATTTCTCAAAACCCTAATTCATGGATTGTCCATGTACCTGGGCAGAGCAGCACAATAATGTTGCTATTTTGGATGAAGAGTTGGTACCTGAAGGTTTCACATACATGGTCAAATTCTTGAATGCTACTTCTCTTAGGTATGCATTAACTGTGAATCCTACAATATTTGTTTCCTACATCAAACAGTTTTGGCTTACCGCTAAAGCTAAAACTAGGAATGGGGAAAAATATGTTAAAGCCATAGTAGATGGTCAACAAGTTCGTGTCATTGAATCTTCTATAAGGGAAACTCTTCTCTTAGATGATGAAACAAAGACTACATGTCTTGTTAATTATGCTATTTTTCAAGGTTTAAATGATTTGGGATATGAGGGAAGACATACTAATTTAAAATTTCAAAAAGCTCTCCTCTGTCCTTAATACAAATTTTTGGTACACATTCTCCTTCATTGTTTGAGTCCTAAAACTTCTGGGTGGAATGAGTTTAGTGCTACTATTGCTTCTGCTATGGTATGCCTAAGCAAAGGACATCCATTTAATTTTTCAAATATGATTTTGGAGGGGATTGTTAAAAGTGTTAAAGAGTCTGGCTCTTAGTTGCTTTATCCAAGATTTATCCAGCTCTTTATAGAAAACCGACTTACTAATTTCGGATCACATAATGCTACTTATGATGCTCCTAAATTGGTTTCCAAAATGTTTACTTTCTTGATTAAACATGGCAAAGGTTTTTCAGGCATACATACAGATCTTACACCTTCTATGGTGCAAATTGTGCAAAATATCCAGGGTGAAGAATCAGGAAATCCCATTGATTCCCATCACACATCCAATTTTTCTGCATCTGCTACACAACCCAAAATACACTATACCCGTAGGAAAACCAAAAAGGACACTAATCTACCTCAGGATAGTGTTAGTATGGCTGTACCAGATGAGGCTGTCCTAGGTGATGAAGGGGACATGTTGGCAAGGGCTGTCACTACTGCTTCTAGCTTAGCAGCAGAGCAGGATAGTGATAACATCATTAAGACCCAAACCAAGGCAACATCTAGAGAAAAGGATTATGTTAAATCTAATTCCAATGATGGTAACCCTAGCCAAATGGAAAATATAGAGGACTCAGATGATCAAACTAGGTTTGATACTGAGTTTATGTACAAAGATTCACCTTTCGGACCAGGTCACACAGGTCGAAGTGATGAGGACAGGACAGAGACAAATGAATTGACGGAAAATTTTGTGCATAATGACAATGTTAATGATTCACCTCTCGGACCAGGTTACACAGGTCGAAGTGATGAGACTAGTATGAAACTTATTAAGGAATTGACGGTTACTTGTACCAATTTGGAGTTGAAGTGTACTACATTGGAGGATAAAGTTCTTGGTCTTTCTACTGTTGTTGATGGTCAAGCCAAGCTCATTACCAAATTGCAAAAACAGATCAAGAACTGAAGGAAATCAAGATCTTCAACCTCCTTAGAAAGATTGAAGAAAGTGGGCACTTCTCAAGTTGTAAGTTCACCTGAACACTCTGTTCATTTGGAAGAGGATGCTTCCAAACAGGGGAGGAATGAAGAAATGGGTTCAGGGGAGGCAAATTTGATGTAAGTTAACAGTGCTCAAGATGTGGATGTTGGAATTGTTTCAGGGGATGTTCCAGAGGTTGGTGACATGGAAGTGGAAAGTCCTCAGGATGTGGAAAATTTTGTGATTGCTGACAAATCAGGGAATGAGGTTGTAATGGAAGAAATGATTGCTACTCAAGAGAAAGTGGTGGAAAAACTTAAGACTTTGGAGCCTGAGCAATTAGTGAAGGCAACAGGGTTGATGGGTGAAGCATTGATGACTTTGGGTGATTCTGTGGCAAAAGAACTTAATGATGCTGCTATTACTAACAGAATTGATGACTCTACTGCTGCTCAAGACTCTACTACTAAGGATTTTGCTGATCCTGCTGCTAGTGAAAAGGTCAATTCTGCTGATGCACAAGACTCTGCTGTTGGGTCTAGTGATAATGCTGCTGCTGAGGCTATGGTTTTGTTAAGTAAGAAGACAACAGAGGTTCCATCTGAATCATCTTCACAACATACTTAACTACCAATTCAATCACTACCACAACAACCAACAACAACAATCACATCATCTACACCAAGAATACCTCAAAAAGGAGTTGTAATCAGAGAACCTGCTACTCAACAAAAGAAGATTGTTTCATCATCTTCTACTGATTAAGGGAAGGGCAAGCAAGTTGAAGATTCAAAGCTGATGTATAAGGGAATTGATTACTCTCAGATACCTTTTCATTGGTGGCCTAAAGAACTGCAAGTTGAACATGATTCAGCTGTTGCAATTAAAGAACAAGAGTTGATTGATATGGAAGAGCAACAGTTGATTCAAGAAGAAAAGGAAAAGGTTGAAAAAGAAACTGAAGATTTGAAGAGGTATGAGGAGTGGGTTGAGGAAAAGATAAGAATAGATGCTGATATAGAACTCTCAAAGATGATTAAGATTGAAGAACAAGAAACTCCAACTTTTGACGTTCAATCTTTGATAAGAGAGTTCACAACAAAGAAAAAGAAAGAAGATGCTGCTTCTAGAAGAAAGAAAAAAATTCTCAGGGGTCCAACACCATTGCAACAAAGAAGAGAGCGAGAAAGATACCTAAAGAATATGAAGGGATGGAAATTGGTACAGTTAAAACCTAAGTCTGATCAAGAGGTTTTTTACTTGTATCAACAAGCTAAGAAAGAAACAGATACCTTCTATCCTATGGGTTGTGCTAAAGACTTAGAACATATTGCTCAAATGAATAAAAAGTTGGTACCTGATAAAGTTATTGAAGCAGAGCATGTACAAGAGGCAGATGTTGTTAAGAAGCTTGATGATATAGCAGATAAGACAACTTCTTCTATTCAAAGTGGTAAAAGAAAAGGTGTTGTTCATAAATCCTTTGCAAAGAAGAAGAGAAAAACAGAAGAAGAAAGCAGTTCTAAGCCTGAAGGAGATGAGTTCAAGAATGATTATGATCATATTCCTTCTGAGCATTTAAAGCAACAGTTGAAGGTTCTCACTATGGTTGCTAAGATGGCTGAACCTGAAGTAGTTGATGCTACACCAGTAGGAATCAAATATCCTATTATTCAAGTAACTACAGGATATGATACTAAAATTGGAGCATTTCATGATGTTGAGAGATCTGATGGAAAGACTCACAGGTTTCTTAGATTTCAACAGATGCTGTATTACTTTGATAGAGAGGATGTTGATGACTTTTGGAGGATATATAAGGAAAAGTTTGGAGCTAAGAAGTTTGATGGTAAAAAGTATGAAAAGGAGAAAATTGATTACATTAAGACTATGGCTGATAATGTTCTCTGGAGAGCTCTGAAATTTATGTTTGATCCTTCAATGGATGATTCTGAATGGATAGAGATAGTAGGATATAAAGTAAGAAAATGGAGACTTTTTCAAGATTCTGGAATTCATGTTTTGGAAATTGGACCACTTACTTTGTATATGTTGGCTGAAAAGGATTATCCAGTGGTAAGATATTGGAATACTGTCAATCAGATGGTTAATGGTGCTGGGTTGCTCAATTTGCAGAAAGATTATGACACTGATGATCAAGCATTTAATTTTTTGTCAAAATATAAGAAGATACTTGGTCAATAGACATCTCAAGAATTGAGTGTTTGGAAGCATCCTCCTGGTGTTTAACTGAGTTTTGAAGAAACTTAATGATTTAGAAATAAATATTAAGTTTAGGGGAGGATTGTTGGGTTTTGGATTCTGCTGCTTGGTGAAACTGCTGCTATGATGAGAATGCTGCTAAGGTAAATGATTCTGCTGCTGTCAAAGTGCTGCTATGGGAAAATACTGCTAGAGGAATCTACTGCTAAAGAGATAAGCATGTATACGGAATAGATAATTATAGAATAGATTGTGTGTATAGTATATACGTCTAGAATATTCTTATCTTGTGTAGAAAGGTATTGTAAACCTAGTAGGACTCCTTGGCCTATAAAAGGAGGATCCTAGGGTTAGATTGAGTACGTATTGTTTTAGTTTCGTTTACACTTCAAGGTTGTAAAACCCTAGCATTGTCGAGTGCTCGTATTAATAATATATTGAAGTGTTGATAGTTAATTGTTCTTCTTAAGTTAAGCTTTTATATTCCACATTCTAGCTTAAGTGTTTAATTCAAGTCAACTTCTATATAAGATCGTTTGCTCAACTGGGATCAACACCATATGTGCATAGCGTGATTGTATAATTCTTAATTTTTTTCTTATAAGCTATTACTAAATGTTTACATACTAAAACAGAACAAAACTACTGATACGAACGTAAATTGTTGATTGGTGAATTGGATTACCTTAAATCAAATTGGCAAAATGGTATAACAGTATGCATAAATATATAAAACTATAAGAGGTGGCTTAAGATAGGATTTTCACATTCAATATGCATAATTGGTATAACAGTATGCATAAAACACAGTATATATAACTTCTTTTTCAAATATGGTATAACTTCTTTATCATGAATCTTCACATTTATGTTGTTCGTAACTTTATGATGATGATAAAAAATACCTTGAGCGTTATTAGGTTGGTTAGAGCCAACTTCAGTCACATCTTCAGATTGTTTCCTATTGTTACGACCTCTGTTGCTAACTCGATTAGCCTTCCTTGACGGCATTCCTAAGTTATAATATGCAGATGAAAAGACAACCAAATGTTGGTATTTTTTTTGGGAAAAAAGGCAACCTTTAGGGCTTATACAAACTAGTAACAATACAAACAAATTTATCAACAAAAAAAGTGTAAAGGACAAACACTTAGAAGATATTTTTAACTTAGTTTCAATTTAGACGATGCTAGTATATAAGATAGTTATACAGAAAAACATCTGAAAACCATTAACAAAGTATAAAATATAACATGAAATCAAGACATCTTTATTTTTAACTATAAAAAAGCACCTGATTGAATGTTTAATGAATAGGATGGATGTTTTTAAACAATCTATACATAGATTCGGATTGAAACAAGAAGATGTAGTGTGCCTACTGTACCAAAACATAAACTAATGATTCGGATTACTTATACGAAAAATATTTATAGATGTTAGATGTCAATTCAAAACATTTTTGCATATAACAAAACTTAATAACATAACTATTGAGATTACTACTAATAGTTGATACTAATCATACAATGATTCACTAAATCAAATTCACACAAACAAGAGTCGGGTTATCGGGTTCAGGTTGATATCGGGTCCGGTTTTGTGGTATGAGATGAAACTAATTGTACAATAAGGACTCTGAGATAAGAGCGTCTATCTAGAGTCAGGAAACACTCACATATAATTAGGGTTTTTAGCTTTGGTGTTGTTTTTGTACTAGCTACAACTAGGGGTGACAAAAAGGCCGAACCGACCCGGACCCAAACCTAAACCTAAACCTAAACCTAAACCTAAACCTGATTAAGCTTATTTGGGTCGGGTTATTCGGGTCAATTCGAGTAACCCAAATACTAAATAGAGTTGGGTATCCGGTTGAAATGTTTGGCTAAATCGAGTTCGGGTCGACCTGATCGACCATAAGGGTTTTTTATTTTTTTTAATATACCTTTTATCATTATCTATTTTAACTAGCACAATAGGCAATTTAATAACCATTTGATTTATATTCGGGTTGACCCAAACTTGAGTGGACCCAACCCGAATTGACCTGAACCCGACTAACCCGAATTCAAACAGGGTCAGGTTCGAGTATGCTATTTTTTTTGTCTTGTCCCTACTTATACCCGACCCGAATTGACCCGCTTAATACCCCTAGCCACTAGAGGTGTTATCGAGTTCGGGTTGATATCGGGTCGGGTGTTGTCGGGTCTGGTGATTCAGGTTAATCGGGTTGGCTTATAAAATTTGACAAAAAAATATTTGAGCTTAAACACTTGTCGTTGACATTTAATTTTTGATAGCTAAAAAATGATTAACAATATGCTATGCCCAAATTGAATATCTTATGTTCAAAAAGAAAATTGAATATACTACAAATGAGATACATTTCATTAAAATACTTGTGTCATTTTGATCCAAAGAAACCATTTCATTATAATACTATTGATCATTAAAATACTTGAGTGTCAGTTTGAACCAAAGATACCATTTCATTATAGTACTACTGATGTTGATGTCGGATAGTATTGTAATCATTATTTTGAAACCTGGGTTGACCCGGTGGTCGAACCAGTTGACCCGGCGGTCGAACCGGTCGAAAAAATAAAAAAATAATAAATTGAAAACCGGGTTGACCCGGCGGTCGAACCGGTTGACCCGGTGCCCGGTGACTCGACCGGGTCGATTTCAAACCCGGTTTTCAAAACTTTGATTATAATACTTGTGTCATTGCATTTCATTAAAAAAAACATGCTACCTTGTTATGTTTATTCAAATCAATATTGTAAACTAAGTTGCTAAATAAAAGCGATATTTGGAATGATAATGAAGTCTATGTTAATCATGTGAATGCAGTCTGATGCCTAAAGATTTCATGAAGTGGCCATACATTAAACACTTACCTAGAAATATGTAGTTTGCCATATATAGCATGACAAGATAAGAAATATGTAGCTATACATTCCTTTTAAACACTAGAATGAAACATTTATCAAGTAATGCAAGCTGCAGTAAACTGAATATAGATATTAGTTATAGGCAAATATATGTTGAGTTTGAGCATTATGAACTTGAGTCAAATATTTACTTAACTTTTTCAGCCTGGTATTATGTAATTCATAGTCAAAAGCTCAGTTTATTCTGAGCAAAGGTAATACGAAAATCCCGTGCAAAAACAGACTTCAAAAAAACTGAAAATTTATCATCAACCACCATAGCATTACCAAAGATACTAACACATCAATAGGCAGTAGGACAGCTGCACAACAACACTTCAAACCATATTAAAAAGTCAGTAAACCCAAAACCAAGCACCCCTTTCTGCATGTTAAGTCTGCAAACCAGACTAATTTAGTAATATAAACTTCGTGTCAATTTGTTTTAGTTACCGTCTTTGTCTTAGAACACTTATCAAACTCTCATCTAAATCAAAACAACATTAAGCAGCTAAGAAAAACTCAAAGTTAACCCAAACACCCTCTGATATAGGCTGCAAGTCTGCAACTCATGTGCAAGTCTGCAACAATATCCAAACACCCCATGTTAGTCTGCCCTTGCCGACATAACACAAAAGTAAGCATACCACGTTAACTTGTAACAAGTAAAAATAAACCATTAAGGATTCTTAATTGCATTAAGCTTGAAAGAAAAGAACTACTGATAGTACTACAGTAGACATAAAAGAAAAGAAAAATCTTTAGTCTTCATCTTCAAAAGCAATAATAGCAGTACTAATTTTCTAGTAAGCGTGAAACAAAAGGAACATTAATGAAATACTGGTATAAGAGCATTCAAATTAAACATTAAGATGTTTGGTTGTTTGGGTACAACCGCTTATCTATTTATTCTAGAGTAAAAAAGCACTTCAGAAAGCAAAACAAACTAACATGACACTAAGGTGGTCCAGAATTCAATTTTCACTTCATCAATATCTATCAGTGTTCTTGGAATTAACTTCACCATGAAATTCCACGATCAGAACCTGTAGGTAAATAAAAACATAACATGTGAGCTCTTTCAAAACTTATACAAATTCAGTGTGGTTTACTCTAATCTAACCAACCCATCATGTTTCATACCCAAGTATTTTTGAATTCTCAGGCTTGTATTTATTATACACATCAGTTTGACTTTTACTAAAAGTCAATAATTATGGCATTCTTCTCTAATTACCATAAAAAGTACATGTTTATCCACCAAGAAAATTAGCTAATATACTATTTCTATCATGTTATATAACTTTCTAGCATAAACTCATAAAAAAGGATACTATATATTAGATTTAAGGAATCCTAATAACATAATGAATATGAAAGATACGTGTGATTGAGAGAAAAACCTGGCGTTAAAGTGCGCGTCGACCAACGGAGGTCACGAAAGGCCTAAAATTGATTTTCATCTCCATCTATAACCAAGGTATCTTCGTCAACGGTTGTTCCACTAACACCCTCTCTAATCAAGCTGATATCCATACTTTCATCATGTGGAGGACCGCTAGATGTATCGCTCTGCAAATATGTTTCTACATCATCATCACATGCTTGTTCATTCATGTCATAAGAATCTCTTGATGTTGTTTTTATCACAACTTTCCAACCTTTGTCAATAGGGTCTGCAACGTAAAACACCTATTGGGCTTGAGAAGCTAATATAAAAGGCTCATTATGCGGCTTCAACCCGTTAAAATTCAGTAGAGTAAACCCATTCTCATCTTCTTTCTTGCGTCTACCATTTGAGATCCAATCACAATCGAACAACACTACTTTTTTGTCAGCAGAATATTCCAACTCAATGATATCATTTATAACCCCATAGTATGCTACATCTCCCACAATAGGATTGTTATCTCTAGAATTCGAGAAGCTGTTTGTCATGGCCTCAAGCATTACTCCACTATTTTGTGTTTTTCTTTTACTTTCAATCTCTTTTATCTGGAATCTAAAACCGTTTATGATAAATCCTTTATAATTTTCACAACCTCAGCAGGACCACTTGCCAAGGCTCTTAGTTCTTCTGTGATTCTCTGATCTCCTATCATATGCAGCTTCTCAATCTGAACAAAGCCAAGTTGTATCAAAACTTCTTAAATTAATTATGTCTTTGGATTGTTAAAACGAAACACAATAAGATATTATTACTTACATGGTCTTGAAACCATTCTGCAAAAGTTTCACTATGAAGACGTTGAACCCCATGTTCACTTATTTGACGATTATTATCACGAACAAACATAAGATGTTCACTGCAAGCTCAAAAGAAGATAATATCATAAATAGTAACATAAAAGCTAATAATGAATTTCACAACTTGTATTAACTTACGTAATAAATTCATCAACTTTGCTACAATTGAACAATACATAAGAATGTGCTTTTGCCAAAGTTTCAAGATCTAGTACTTTTGTATCTATTGCCCCAACCTTGTGACCTGGCATCAAAAAGATAGGTAAAACATCCACAGAACCACCATCATCATAATTTCAACTTGTCCTATTATGTCCAGTCTCTGTATCAGGCGATAAGTACAAGGAACAAAATGAGAGACACTCTTCAACTATGTATCCTTCTGCAATTGATCCTTCGGGTTTACTCTTATTTTGTACATAAGATTTTAGTGTAGACAAATACCTAGGTTATCACAAACGATAAATTTAGAGCAGAAAATAGTTCAAGATTAATAGCAAAAGTTATGCTAAACATACATGTATACCTCTCGATTGGATACATCCAACGGTAATGAACTGGTCCACCAATTTTGGCCTCTGAAGCAAGATGAACCGATAGATGAATCATGACATCAAAGAATGATGGTGGAAATATCCTCTCTAGATCACATCGAATCTTTTCGATCTCATTTTCCATTCGAACCAGATCATGAGATTTAAGAACTTTTGAGCATAGTTGTTTATAATAACAACATAATTTCATCAAAGGAGAGTGCACATGCTTAGGTAACACATTTCTCAAGGCTAGTGATAGCAATTGTTGCATTAGAATGTGATTATCATGGCTTTTTAGGCCAAATATCTTTGGAGGTTTTAGTTGTACGCATCTTGATATATTAGATGCATATCCATCTGGAACTTTTACCTTTTCTAAGACATTACAAAAGATTCCCTTCTCTTTTTTATCCATCGAGAAACAAGCAGGTGGCAAGTAAACCTTTTTTCTATCTCGATGTTGAGGATGAAGTTCATGTCATATACCCATTTCCTGTAAATCAAGGTGTGCTTTTATATGATCCTTAGTCTTTCCATCTAGATTCATCAACGTTCCAACTATACTATCACAAACATTTTTCTCAATGTGCATCACATCTAGATTGTCGCGTAGTAAATTATCTTTTTAGTATTCCAACTCAAAAAAATACTTCTCTTTTTCCAATTAAATGGTAAATCCGGGTTATCCTTCACCTCTTTTCCAAATTTAATTTCTTAACCGTTTAACTCTTCTATTACATCTAAACCCGTCATGCGGGAAGGTGTCTTCTCTTTTTCAATAGTTCCATCAAAAGAGTCCATATCATTTCGAAAAGTATGGTTGTTAGGCAAATATCGTCGATGTCCCATGTAATAGTATTTTCCCCCATGCTTTAGGCGTTTTGACTTTGTATGCTTATGACAATTAGGACATGCAATTTCACCTTTAGTACTCCATCCTGATAAATTTGCGTAAGCGGGGAAGTCACTTATGGTCCATAACAAAGAGGCGTGCATTTCAAATTTTGTCTTTGTTGATGCATCATAAGTTTCTACCCCATCATCCCACAATTCCTTTAGTTATTCCACTAACGGTTCTAAATAGACATCAATATTATATCCTGGGGCAGATGGTCCAGGTATAAGTAAATACAACATTAAATAAGGTTGTTTCATGCACATCCATGGGGGGAGATTATATGGCATTAAGACTATTGGGAATTATACTAACAGTTTCCACGACTAAGCATGGAGGAAGCACTGCTGAAGAATACACTAACAGTGGAAACACATTACCACTGTTAGTACATATAGTTACCACTACTGTCAGGATAATTGTTAGGAAACATGTATAGATAAATATAAAATAGATTTTTTGTATATCCTATTCTATTAGCATTATACTTATCTTGTAGAAGAGGACTCCTTGTGCTATAAAAGGAGGTCCTAGGTTAAGGTTAGATATACGTTTTTCTTAGAGCTTCAAGGTTGTAACCCTAGTGATACAAATATCACTCGTATTATTATTCTTGATAATATTGAAGCTAACAGTTTGGTTTACACATTGTTCTCATTCATATACAACTGTTTTTACTCACAATCAAACTTCTAAGATGTTAGCCTCACTTTTTTATAAAGATAACGTCACACATGTGAATTGGACTAGATTAGTAACTAGTACCCGCAGGGACTACTATTGTACACTAGGCAAAGTAATGTTGTAATGAGCCTATAAATACCCCTCATGACTCTCCATGAGGGGTGTGAGAAATTGTGTACCTTTACTTTCATATTAATATTATTCTTTTTCTTCACCCTCTCTCTACTTTATCTCTCTAGAACCAAACATGAATTTCATCTATTTTCATCAACCTCGACCTCCCGAATCACATAAAATCATTACTTTTCGGTCCTACAATTGGCATCAGAGCTCTGGTGTTTTGTTTTGATGATTTTTTTTGGTTCGTATTATGTTTTGAAGCTGTTTTTACCCATTTTTTTGGATCTAGAAATTTTTTTCCTATCTTTTATGGTTAACAGTTTCTAAATAGTTTTTATGTATAATTTGGTCAAAAAGTCACAAACTTTCAATATCTTTATCACTATTTTGATTTTTGTACCAACCGTGAAAGTTAATAGGTCATAAAGTAGTATAAAAAGGCTGTAAACATGGGTCCCTATGAGCTGTTTTTAACTGGTCAATATGTCATCAGAATATTGGTCAGAAACTGGACAAATAAAATGGTAGTCGGAAAAGATTGCCTGAATCTGAACGGAAAAGGACGCCGGAAAGTGGTCAAAGGGTCAAAACCCTCTTCTTACGCGAAACTTCAGTTTTTCTACACATAACTTGGACAAGTTATGCGTAAGGGTCAACAAAGGGTCAAAACCCTTGTCTTACGTATAAGATTGCAAAAGACACGGGTTACGCAAAAGTTGATGTTTACGCGTAAGGCATGTCTACGCAAAAGATATTGTACGCACAAGGTTCAAACATGTTTACGCGTAATGTTTTGCGTAAACTTGCCAAAATGAAAAACTTATGCGTAAAGTGTCCAAATCAAAAAAAAAAAAAGAGGAGATGAAGCAGAAGAATAGACCATGACCACAAACCATATACCAAAACTCTTATACCTCAGTCCAACATCATCAGTCCAATAAAACATGTAACGAAAAGAAAAAAGAAGGATGAAGAGCTGAGCCAACATCATTACATCAATCTAAACCTATCCCATCCTCCATTACAAAACTACATCTAATATCAAGAGATTGATGGATCTCAGATGTGTGCAACTTTGTCTTCAATCTTTTAAAGATTTTTTTTAGTTGTACAATAATCATCACTGAATCCTGTTGAAGACCATGCTTCATATTAAATATCCGAACATCTTTAAGGCAAGATCAAAACTTAAGAAGTTTCATCCTTCCTTACGTTCGTACAAGGACAACAACAACAAAACCAACCTTACCCGAGACCATTTTTAATGATCTTGAAGCTGTATCTCTACTCGGTGCTCACGAATCAAACTAGATTAAGTAAGTAGTGTGTTTGGTTATTGTATTCGTTTGATTATTTTGATGGGTATTGAGATGAAGATGTGATCAGTTTGTGAATGAAAAGTGAGATGAGATCTAAGTTTGGTGACAGGAGCGTATGAGAGTAAAGTTAGGAAGTGGCGGATATTACAAAGTGATGTACTTTAGGGTTATCACTAGTAGGGTACACTGATTTATATCAATATCAATGGTTTGTGTTATAGAGTGGACTGGATCGGGTACTTCATTCCTTTTAGATTGGGTTATCCTTTGTAGTGGGCTTGTGAAATTATAATTTGTATGACTTTGGTGATGGACTGGATCCACATATTGGGCTTGCAAGTTTTTAACAAACTGGTCTGGGTAACACTGAACGAGATAATGGAATAGGCTGATGGATCAAACAAAATGGCTAGACTTACAAAGAGTGTTATTCGATAATTTGTTTTGATACAAATATTGGATACAAAAGTTTAAATATGTTGGTATAATAAATGGTATTTTGGTATTGTACATTTCACGGGGATACATTATTCACGGCTAGAATTGTTTCGTTTAACAAAAATTGCTACGGGGTTTTTGTACGGTATTATTGATTTGACTTTGAAGTAACATTTCATAAAGTGTACTTATTTATCTCAAAGTCTAGGGGTGGTTGGATGCATGACTTTTGAAGATAACTTGTCTGCGCAAATTAAAAAATTCAGTCTTGAAAATCTAGTTATTACTGATGTAAGGAGTTACGTTGTAGTGCTCACAGTATAGCTATCACTTTAAGGAGTTACGTTGTAGTACTCAGTGTCACGCGAAGCAGTGGATTGTTCAAGTGGCGAATATTTCGTGCAACCTCATACTTAAAGGAGTTACATTGTAGTGCTCAGTATAGGTATTAAGTCACATCTATCGTACAAGCATTAAGTCACAAGATGGGATGATTAATTCTTTTTCAAGTTGGTCATATCGGGTTCTCTCCATATGTGGTCATTACTAGTAGCCGATGAATTCAAAGGAGGTTTGATTACAGGTTGATTTGAGAGAAAAGTATTGAGAGTATACTTTTGCGACATATACTCACAGAATGTGCTTCAAAAAGCTGGTATGGCTTCTAAATTGCATCAAGTACAAAGTGATTATACGGCATGTACACAACATTATGATGATTCCGATACCTCGCAACCATCAGGAGGGAGAAGAACATGCCAAAAGAAGTAGTGTTTCATCTTCAGCGATTGGATTGACCAAGAGAATTGTGCTTAACATCGTGAATGGAGAAGTAGTGTGTGTACATCAGGGCTTATTACCAACTTGAATGCAATGTTATGTGAGTTATATTGTCATGATGCTCCCTGAACGACAACCATGTGCCTACACTTTTGAATCTACTTTATCCGCTGCGTGATGAAAAGAGAGTTGTCGGTTCAGGAGGGAGCAGGAAAAAGAATAAAGGCTCACTAGTTAGGAGGGAGTAATAACCTAACTAGACCATTACAGTTGAAGTTCAGAGCTTCAAAGACCTTTGCAGTCAGTACGCCGAGATCATCGGAAGAGAGAACTTCAAGTCTGCCTTAGTATCTAGACTACAGAGACTCTGCGCTTCAACAACGTCAACATAGTTTACTATTGTTGTAATTTACATTGTTTAAGTATTTATAGGTCTCATTGTAACCATTCACGTGTGACGATATCTTGGAGGGAGATTGTTAGCCTCGCTTTTTTATAAAGTTAACGTCACACATGTGAATTGGACTAGATTAGTAACAAGTAGTACCCGCAGGGACTACTATTGTACACTAGGCAAAGTAATATTGTAATGAGCCTATAAATACCCCTCATGACTCTCCATGAGGGGTGTGAGAAATTGTGTACCTTTACTTTCATATTAATATTATCCTTTTTCTTCACCCTCTCTCTACTTTATCTCTCTAGAACTAAACATGAATTTCATCTATTTTCATCAACCTCGACCTCCCGAATCATATAAAATCATTACTTTTCGGTCCTACATAAGTATCACTAAGTAGATTCCGCATACTTGGTAGTATAACTCAAAGTATCATTCTAACACAAATCAAGGTGTGGTTAGATCTATCAAGTGGTATCAGAGACAGGCTTTGATACTTTGATTTAGAAGATCCGAAGTTCACTCACAAGATTCAATGGAGACAGAGAACAGTCAGACCAACATTGCTGCTAAGCTTCCTAAGCTTAAACTTAATGATTTTGATATGTGGAGACTAATGATTGAACAATTCTTTATGGTGCAAGACTATGAATTTTGGGAAATCATTATGTTTGGTGATTCTTTTAAACTTGGTACTACCTCAGAAACTATTGATGGCAAGGTAGTACAAAAGTTAAATACTAGACCAGTCACATCTGATGAAAGACTTCAAAAGAAGAATGATTTGAAGACCAGAGGTTTATTGCTGGTGACCCTTCCTAGGGATCAAGTTTTAGCTTTCAGCAAGTACAAGACTGCAAAGGCAATGTTTTTGGTGGTAATGACTCTACCAAGAAGACATAGAAGACCTTGTTGAAACAAACTTATGAAATTTTTTGTTCAACAAGTAATGAATCCATTGACAGCATCTTCACAAGGCTTCAAAAGATTGTTACACAACTCACAGTGTTTGGAATTGAGATGGAAAAGGAAGACCTCAACTTAAAGTTTTTAAGAAGTCTACCCTCTGAGTTTAGTACTAATGTTGCTGTGTGGGAAGACAAGCCAGAACCTGAAAATATGAAGCTCCATGATTTGTACAATAACTTTAAAGTTATTGAACAGAGGTTGAAGAAGGTTGGTAAGCTAAGTACAAGTTCAGGGAACTTAGCTCTTATCTCATCATCAGTGGGTGATGATTCTGATGCTGATAGTGATGATGAAGAGGATGCTGCTCACATTGCTGTTTCCACTGGCAGTGGAAGTGTTACCACTGCTAGTTCAAAAAGGCAGGTTGCTGGTCTTGGAGATTCTACTTTCTATGCCTATCTCTCAAGTCAAGTCAATGGTTCAATTCTGACACATGAAGACTTGGATCAAATTGATGATGATGACATGGAAGAGATGGATATAAAATGGAAAGTTGCATTGCTAAGCGTAAAGGCAAAGAAATTTTGGAAGAAGACTGGTAGGAAGATCATTATAAATGGCAATAAAACTGTAGGTTTTGATAAGAAGAAGGTGGAGTGCTACAACTGTCACAAGATGGGGCACTTTGCCAAGAAATGTAGGAAACCAAATAAGCTTGATAATAGGTCAACTTGGTACAAGTAGGACAAGAAGAAAGAGCCTACAGTTGATGAACCAAAGGTGTTATTGGCCATTGATGGAGTGTGCTATTATTGGAACTATATGGCTGATGAAGAAGAAGCGGATCCAGAGTCTGCAATGATTGCTACAGAGCTTGCACTTATGGCTTTTTCTGATTCTGAGGTATAAATTAATAATGCTTGTTCTAAAACTTGTTAAGGCTTTAAAAGAATATGAGAAACTTAAAGCCCAATATGATGAACAATTGTTAGTGTTAAATCAAACCAATTATAACCTAGCAAATCATAAAAGAGATCTTGCTGTTTTAGAAGCACAAATAGAGCATTTTAGGGCTAATGAATCTAAGTTTAGTGATGATATTGCTGTTTTGAGAAGGGACTTAGATACAAGATTGCTGTGAATCTAGCACTTAGAGAAGAATTAGAGAAGGTTAAAAAGGCTAATGATAATGTTAAAATTACTGTAGACACATTAGCTTATGCTTCAGATGGAATTAATAAAATTTGGGAAGCCTAAGTAGTTAATAAAGCTAAATCAGGTGTAGGTTACAAGTCTGTACCACCACCTCTAAGAGGTGTTCCATCACCTCCTGGTATAGACCTAGCACACACTGGATTAGAAGAGTTTCAGGAACCAACTAGGACTTATGGCCCCCAAATTGTGAAAGAAGCTAGTGTAGATAAGATTGTTGAGTCAGAGGCATTTGAAAGTGCAAGTGATTCATCTCTTAAGGATGAATGTGTGAAAGTTAAGGATAAAACAAGTGTTCCTGAAGTTGTTAAGATTGAAAAGGAAGAGTCTAGGAAACAAACAAATAATACTAGGCCCACTATTAAATATGCAGAGATGTACAGAAATAGATCACCAGCTCCTAGGGGTAACAAGAGGAACTGGAACAATCTAAAATCTCAACAATTTGGTAGTAATTTTGAGTTTAACAACAAAGCATGTCACATCTATGGTAGTTTTGAACATCTTCATGCTTACTGTAACTATCACAAGGGTAGAAGAAGTGTTTTTGGGAACACAGGGGCAAAAGAAAATAAGTTTCAAAATTTAACTCGCCCCAATCCTCTAAGAAATATGATTCCCAGAGCTGTTTAACTTAAAACTGGCATCAAACCTCTTACAACTGCTAGAAAAGTGAACAGTGGTTACCCTAAGTCACCTGTTAAAAGTGAAAAACCTATTCAAACTTTTGTCAAAAGTTCACAAACAGGTAACAACAAATTTTATGAAAAGAAGGTTTTCTATAACCACAAGTGGGCACCTAAAATATCAAAACCAACAGTTGCCACTACTAAGCTAGCAGTTGTCACTGCTAGGCCAAAAGTTTCCACTGGTGGTTCAGTAAACAACAAAAAGGTAAATGTGGGAAATGCTATGAAGGCCTCAGCACGTTGGGAATGGAAACCAAAAGGAATTAACACCTCAGTCAATCCCAATGGTGTATCAATGACCTTTGACAGATATAATTATATTGATACATGAGGCAGATCCAAGTCATTTGTGGCTTGGGTCCCCAAAAGGAACTAATTCCTTTATTTTATGTGTAGGGACATTCAAAGCCTAAAGAAGATCAATGATACTCAGACAGTGGATGTTCTAGGTACATGACTGGCAACAAGTCCTATCTTTCAGATTTCAAACCATATGATGGACAATTTGTCAGCTTTGGAGGTGGTATTGGTGGGAAGGTTTCTGGCAAAGGAACTATCAAGGCTGGAAACTTGGACTTTGAAAATGTGTATTATGTTAAAGAACTCAAGTATAATCTCTTCAGTGTGTCACAGATGTGTGACAAGAAACATAGAGTTCTATTCTCTGAAGATGAATGCTATATCTTGTCTAAGGATTATAAGTTACCTGATGAAAGTGAGGTCTTACTTAAAATCCCTAGAAAAGGCAATCTATATAGCATAGACATGAAGAACATAGTGGCTAAAGATGATGTTACTTGTTTGCTTGCAAAGGCCACTTTGGATGAATCCATGCTTTGGCACAGAAGACTTAGTCATGTTAACTTCAAGACCATCAACAAGATTGTGAAAGATGGTCTAGTCAGAGGTCTACCAGAGAAGAGATTTGAGAATGATCAAACATGTGTTGCCTGTCTTAAAGGCAAGCAACATAGAGCTTCTTGCAAGACCAAGGCGTATAACTCTATTGATCATCCACTTTACATGCTGCATATGGACTTGTTTGGTCCTACATCAGTGAGTAGCATTAATTTGAAGAAGTATTGTCTTGTTGTAACTGATGATTTTAGTAGATTTACATGGGTTTTCTTTCTAAGAACCAAGGATGAGACCACTGGCATCCTTAAGACTTTCATCACTGAAGTTGAAAATCAAGTTGATAAGAAGATCAAATCATCAGGTGTGATAATGGGACAGAGTTCAAGAATAGAGTTATGGATGATTTTTGCAGAGACAAGGGTATTAAAAGAGAACTTAGTGTTGCAAGAACACCTTAGTAGAATGGTGTTGCTGAAAGAAGAAACAGGACACTAATTGAAGCTGCTAGAACCATGTCAGCTGATTCCAAGCTACCAGTGACTTTTTGGGCTGAAGCAGTGAACACTGCTTGTTATATTCAGAACAGGGTTTTGGTGGTGAAGACTAAGAACAAGACACCTTATGAGCTATTCAGAGGAAGACCCCCAATCTTGGATTTCATGAGACCATTTGGATGTCAAGTCACTATTCTTAATACCATTGATCATCTGGGAAAGTTTGAAGAAAAGTCAGATGAAGGCTTCTTTGTTTGATATTCTATGGTTAGTAAAGCTTTTAGAGTCTACAATTTGAGAACAAAGAAGATTGAAGAAAATTTGCATGTTGAGTTCCTTGAAAATAGAACTAACCTAGCAGGTTCAGGACCAGAATGGCTATTTGATCTTGAGACTTTATCAAATACAATGAATTATGTACCTATTATCTCAGGTACAGGAGATAATGATCTTGAAGGCTCAGAAGAATTCATTGATGAAGATGAATCTTGCAAAGATGATGAAGATGATAAAGATCAAATTGTTATGCCACTTTGGGAATTTGTTGATAATGATTCTGCTTCAAAGAATGAAGATTCACAATCTTCAAAGAATTCTGAAAAGGAAGGTGATGCTAATGTTGTGAATTTTGATGTTCTGAATAAAGACATTCCTGAAAGCAGTGGTAATGTTGATCCCAGTTGAGCAAACGATCTTATATAGAAGTTGACTTGAGTTAAACACTTAAGCTAGAATGCGGAATATAAAAACTTAACTTAAGAAGAACAATTTAACTATCAACACTTCAATATATTATTAATACGAGCACTCGACAATGCTAGGGTTTTACAACCTTGAAGTGTAAACGAAAAACTAAAAACAATACGTACTCAATCTAACCCTAGGATCCTCCTTTTATAGGCTAAGGAGTCCTACTAGGTTTACAATAACTTTCTATGCAAGATAAGAATATTCTAGACGTATATAATATACACACAATCTATTCTATAATTATCTACTTCGAATACATGTTTATCACTTTAGCAGTAGATTCCTTTAGCAGCATTTATCTCATAGCAGCACTTTGACACCAGCAGCAGAATCATTTACCTTAGCAGCATTCTCATCACAACAGCAGTTTCACTCAGCAGCAGAATCCAAAACCCAACAATCCTCCCCTAAACTTAATATTTATTACTAAATCATTAAGTTTCTTCAAAGCACATTTAAACACCAGGAGGATGCTTCCAAACACTTAAATCTTGAGATGTCTGTTGACCAAGTATCTTCTTATATTTTGACAACAAATTAAATGCTTGATCATCAGTATCATAATCTTTCTGCAAATTGACTAATCCAGCACCATTAACCATCTGATTGACAGTATTCCAATATCTTACCACTGGATAATCCTTTTCAGCCAACATATACAAAGTAATTGGTCCAATTTCCAAGGCATGAATTCCAGAATCTTGGAAAAGTCTCCATTTTCTTACTTTATATCCTACTATCTCTGTCCATTCAGAATCATCCATTGAAGGTTCAAACATAAGTTTTAGAGCTCTCCAGAGAACATTATCAACCATAGTCTTAATGTGATCAATTTTCTCTGTTTCATACTTTTTACCACTAAACTTCGTAGCTCCAAACTTTTCCTTATATAACTTCCACAAATCATCAACATCCTCTCTATCAAAGTAATACAACATCTGTTGAAATCTAAGAAATCTGTGAGTCTTTCCATCAGATCTCTCAACATCATGAAATGCTCCAATCTTAGTATCATATCCTGTAGTTACTTTAATAATAGGATATTTGATTCCTATTGGTGTGGCATCAACTACTTTAGGTTCCTCCATCTTACCAACCATAGTGAGAACCTTCAACTGTTGCTTTAAATGCTTAGAAGGAATATGATCATAATCATTCTTGAACTCATCTCTTTCAGGCTTAGAGCTGCTTTCTTCTCCTGTTTTTCTCTTCTTCTTTGCAAAGGATTTATGGACAACACCTTTTCTTTTACCACTTTGAATAGAAGAAGTTGTCTTAACTGCAATATCATCAAGCTGCTTAACAACATCTGCCTCTTGTACATGCTCTGCTTCAATAACTTTATCAGGTACCAACTTTTTAGTCATTTGAGCAATATGTTCCAAGTCTTCAGCACAACCTATAGGATAGAAGGTATCTGTTTGTTTCTTAGCTTGTTGATACAAGTCAAAAACCTCTTGATCAGACTTAGGTTTTAACTGCACCAATTTCCATCCCTTCATATTCTTCAGGTATCTTTCTTGCTCTCTTCTTTGTTGCAATGGTGTTGGACCCCTAAGAATCTTTTTATTTCTTCTAACAGCAGCATCTTCTTTCTTTTTCTTTGCTGTGAACTCTCTTATCCAAGATTGCACATCAAAAGTTGGAATTTCTTTTTCTTCAATCTTAATCATCTTGAAGAGTTCTATATCAGAATCTATTCTTATCTTTTCATCAACCCACTCCTCATACCTCTTTAAGTCTGCAGTTTCCTTTTCAACCCTTTCCTTTTCCTCCTGAATCAACTGTTGTTCTTCTTGATCAAGCAATTCTTGTTTTTTCATTGCAACAGCTGAATCATGTTCAACTTGTAGTTCCTTGGGCCACCAATGAAAAGGTATCTCAGAGTAATCAATCCCCTTATACATAATCTTTGGATCTTCAACTTGCTTGCCCTTCCCTTTATCAGTAGAAGATGATGAAACAATCTTCTTTTGTTGAGCAGCAGGTTCTCTGATTACAACTCCTTTCTGAGGTATTCTTGGTGTAATGATGTGATTGTGGTTGTTGGTTGTTGTGGTAGTGATTGAGTTAGTAGTGATGTATATTGTGAAGATGATTTAGATGGAACCTCAGTAGTCTTCTTACTTAACAAAACCATAGCCTCGGCAGCAGCATTGTCACTAGACCCAGCAGCAGAGTCTTGTGTAACAGCAAAATTAACCTTTCCACTAGTAGCAGGATCAGCAAAATCCTTAGCAGTAGAGTCTTGAGCTGCAGCAGAGTCATTAATCTTATTAATAGTAGCAGCATCATTAAGTTCTTTAGCCACAGAATCACCCAAAGTCATTAAAGCTTTACCCATCAACTCGGTTGCCTTCATTAATTGCTCAGGCTCCAAAGTCTTAAGTGTTTCCACCACTTTTTCTTGAGTAGCAATCACTTTTTCCATTACAACCTCATTCTCTGATTTGTCAGCAATCACAAAATTTTCCACATCCTGAGGACTTTCCACTTCCATAACTCCAACCTCTGGAACCTCCCCTAAAACCATTCCAGCATCCATATCCTGAGCACTATCAACTTTCTTCAAATTTGCCTCCCCTGAACCCATTTCTTCATTCCTCCCCTGTTTGGAAGCATCCTCTTCCAAACGATCAGAGAGTTCAGATGAACTTACAACTTGAGAAGTGCCCACTTTCTTCAGTCTTTTTAAGGAGGTTGAAGATCTTGATTTCCTTAAGTTCTTGATCTATTTTTGCAATTTGGTGATGAGCTTGGCTTGACCATCAACAACAGTAGAAAGACCAATAACTTTATCTTCCAAAGAATTACACTTCACCTCCAAATTGGTACAAGTAACCGTCAATTCCTGAATGAGTTTCATGGTAGTCTCATCACTTCGACCTGTGTAACCTGGTCCGAGAGGAGAATCATGGACATTGTCATCATGTACAAGATTTTCCATCAAATCATTTGTCTCTGTCCTGTCCTCATCACTTCGACCTGTGTGACCTGGTCCGAGAGGTGAATCTTGGGACATAAACTCAGTATCAAACCTAGTTTGATCATCTGAGCCCCCTATATTTTCCATTTGGCTAGGGTTACCATCCTGAGAATTAGATTCAACAGAATCCTTTTCTCTAGATGTTGCCTTGGTTTGGGTCTTAATGATGTTAGCACTGTCCTGCTCTGCTGCTAAGCTAGAAGCAGTAGTGACAACCCTTGCCAACATGTCCCCTCCATCACCTAGGACAACCTCAGCTGGTACAGCCATACTAACACTATCCTGAGGTAGATCAGTGTTCTTTTTGGTTTTCCTACGGGTATAGTGTATTTTGGGTTGTGTAGCAGATGCAGTAAAATTGGGTGTGTGATGGGAATCAGTGGGATTTCCTGATCCTTCACCCTGAATATTTTGCACAATTTGCACCATAGAAGGTGTAAGATTTGTATGTATGCCTGAAAAACCTTTTCTATGCTTAATCAAGAAAGTAAAAGTTTTGGAAACCAATTTGGGAGCATCATAAGTAGCAGTATGTGATCTGAAATTGGTAAGTTGGTTTTCTATAAAGAGCTGGATAAATCTTGGATAAAGCAAATAAGGACCAAACTCTTTAACACTTTTAACAATCCCCTCCAAAATCATATTTGAAAAATTAAAAGGATGACCTTTGCTTAGGCATACCATAGCAGAAGCAATAGTAGCACTAAACTCATTCCACCCAGAAGTTTTAGGACTCAAACAATGAAGGAGAATGTGAACCAAAAACTTGTATTGAGGACAGAGGTGAGCTTTTTGAAATTTTAAATTTGTATGTCTTCCCTTATACCCCAAATCATTTAAACCTTGAAAAATAGCAAAATTGGCAAGACACGTGGTCTCTGTTTCATCATCTAAGAGAAGAGTTTCCCTTATAGAAGATTCAGTTACACAAACCTTTTGACCATCTACTATAGCACTAACATATTGTTCCTCATTCCTAGTTTTGACTTTAGCAGTAAGCCAAAACTGTTTGATGTAGGAAACAAATATTGTAGGATTCATAGTTAATGCATACCTAAGAGAAGTAGCATTCAAGAATTTTACCATGTCTGTGAAACCTTCAAGAACCAACTCTTCATCCAAAATAGCAACATTATTGTGCTGCTCTGCCCAGGTATGTGTATAATCCATGAATTAGGATTCTGAGAAATTGGGGATAATTTACTTTGAGAGTAATGAAGTGTTAGGGTTTGTGAGAACTTCAATTTGGAGCGTGTAAAAACCAATTGTGAAGACTAATTAGGTTTTAAACTGATTTGGAGAAGTTACACATTCCACCCCCACATTTACAACTGTAGCAGCATAACCATATCATTCAGAACACTAGCAGCATAATGAAACAACTAGCAGTAGAGTGATTGTAGCCAGCAGCAAATTTGACTAATCAAACTTGGTCAAAAAGTCAAAGACCCTCAACAATAAATGCGCTTGATACTCCGTAATCCCTATAAAAATGGACGAAATCTTTCCCTAATTCATCACAATCAAACCCTAATTACGATCAATAACGCCAATCAACCAAATCAAATCTCAATAACCATGAAATCTTCTCCCGAAATAATCAACATATCATCGGATTCATCTTCTGAGGATGAAGCACCCTTTGAAACCTATGTACCTCCATTCTGTCCTCCCCACAACGGATGTAGGACCAAGGAACAAGCTCGTAAGAGAAAACACGATCTCCCTGTGTTCAAAGATCTATTAAACTTGAATCAAACCCCATCACTTCAAGGGGTAAAGAGGTGATGTCTCCTAAATCTCCATCATCTTCAGAATCATCAGAAGACCCTGCTTGGATCCCTAACAGACCTCCATCTCCAATGGAACTTGTTTCCCCCTTTCTTTGTACTTCTTCTGATGAGGATGTAACACCCCCAAAATACCGTAGCGGAAGACTGTGTCATAGGGGTGCTACTTCATAATACAAAGTACAAGTTATAGAAAACGAACTCTAAATGAGACGTTTTGAAAAGTTACCATTCGATTAAAGAATTCAAAGTTACAAACATGAGATTCCAAAGTATGATACATAAATGTATACAAAATGTTGAATGGTAAATGATAAAAGCGTAAGTCTTCAGAATATGCAGCTTGACTCTAAGTTCCACGCACTAGGTATCGCCTTACTAACCTGAGATAAACATGCTAAAGTGTCAACACAATGGTTGGTGAGTTCATAGAGTTTGTCTTAAAAAAGTTGAAAAGCCTTAAAAGAATGTTCGCACAACAAAGGCATCGTGAATCCACTCAGTTGCAAGTCCCGCCATAAGAGACTTGTAACCTGTGTGTTCACAACCCACTGCTAATATATAGTTTCTCAGGATTATATTCACCCATGGTCACGTCATTTTGGACCCATAGGCGGGGAACCACCATCCCAAATAGTACATGTCACCCAACGTCTCGAATCTTGGACTTGGGTGGGGGGTGTAGGCCCATACTAGTACTATTAATACCTCTCCTTTGACAGCATAGAGTATTGTGTATGCACGTAAATACAAATCTTGTATTTAAATTAAGCAAGTATAGTGTAACAAGTATGTATAACGCAATCAAGTATAATTATCATGTATAACGCATTCAAGTATAATGCCAATCAAGTATAACACAATCAAGTATAAATGTTTTGAGTATTTGTACAAGTAAGCAAGTAGTTGTGCATGTATCCCCCCCAAAGAGTTAAAACAAGTATGAAAAGAGTAGGGGCTATGACTCACCTTAAGTCTATGTAATGAGAAATGAAAGTGGTAGTCGAATCGCCAAAGTCTCTAAGAGCAGCCTATAATAGAACGTTGCGACTTAGGTTTGGAGTAACGTCTAAGAATACGACGAATTGCCTATATATGTCTTGCATAATGTTCATGATGTAGTACTTAGTATATAGTGTAAGTCTTTGAATATAAATGGTTTATGAAACATGTATAGGTTGTACATCTCTTACTACCGTTCGGGCCGACATAATTCAGAAGTCATGGAGCAAACGTTCGAGGAGCCAGGACACTTTAATTCGTAAATCCACAACTCGTCTCGACGGCTTACTTAATGAACTCCTCACATGAGGCTCCCTACTAATGTAGTATTTGATAACATATATATAAGCTTTTGATCTTTAAAAGTTACATGGTCTTTAGCCATGGCTTTGCCGTGACCTTGGTCATTGTTACCATGGTTTTGAGACTCAACCTTGGCTTTAGCCATGGTTGTGGTCTTGGCTTTAGGTCATTAGACCTCTTGGTCTCATCTAATTATAACTATTACATAGTTACTTTGGTCTAAAAATGGGCTGTTAACAATTTGAAGAAAATTATCACTCAGAAAGAATTTTCAGGGCTCGAGCTTCTTTGTTCCTGAACGAAAACGTCGTTCCAGACAACTTTCGTGTTTTAACTTTTTGATGAATCGGAGCAGAAGGGTGACTTTCAAATTGGCAGAATGCAAAACAGTAGGGTATAGGCAGTTTCGGCATTTTGGTTTTGCTAACTTCTTATGGCCATAACTTTTGACTCGTGTACTCGTTTTAGGTGATTCAAATTGTTATGTTTACCTTTTGAAGTCCTTTATAACAATAAGTAAGTGTCAAATATCATAGTTGTAGTATTTTGGTCGTGGTTCTCCATAAAAGTCACTAGTTTACTTGTCATAAGTTAACATATGTATACCAATACTTGTTTTATCTATTTTTAAACATCATGAACACAATACAAAGACCATATATAGCATGAAAGAAACATAATAAGCATGAAAATGATATTGAGCAAGAAAGTGTAATAGGGTTTGCTTACAACTTTTGGCTTTCTCTTAAGAAAGGAAGTCAACTATGAACTAGGACACTAAACCTATGCTTGTAAACCATTCACCATAACTCTTGTAACCCTAGCTAGCCTTGATATAACGCTTGTGAAAACCCATTAACTTCAGCCCTAGTAACCTTGTGTAGCTCCTAATTCAACCATGGAATCACCAAACAAACTTGAGAACTAGGTAGAGAATACTAAGACCTTGAACTTTGTAGTGTAACTTGTATATTGAAGAGCAAAGGATCATGGTGCTAGGATTAAAGGGTGTGGCGTTTATGGTGATGAAGAGATGAAGATCAAAGTGTTTCTAATTGGCTATTTATAGCAAGAATGAGGAGGTTAAGAAGCTTACTAGGAAAGTGCTTAAACTTGGTGACAAAGTTGTAATTAAGTAATGATCTATGGCTAAATTCATGAGATGAAGCCACCTATGGGATGACTCCCCCTAGGTCGGTTCATATACTTGGGGAACAAGTGTGGACTTTTGATGATATTATCCTAAGTATGTAGCTAGTTTTGACTCCGTAAGTTGCTAACCGTAAGTTGTTAAGTCACGAAACGTAAAACCGGGTATCCTAAAAATATGAAACTTATAAATATGCTACAAATTATCAATATACTCCATAATAAAATATAAAATGAGTGGTAGGTTCTATCGGGTGCTAAAACCCTGCTAAATACTGGAAACACGGGTCTAAAACGCGTAATTCGCGTAAAAGGCTGAACTGAAAAACGTAAAATTCCGAAACTTTTGGAATTGTCCTAAAATGAGAGAAAATCATATTTCTATTGTTTATAATGTTTTATGGACATATCGGGATGATGGAATGACGTTTAAACCTAAAAGTAAATCTCGGACACGGCTTCGTGATTTTTGCAGAAATGATCCGACGAGCGTCAAACTCTCGGATTATCGTTAAAATAGTTTAACTTACGAGAATATGAAATAAAAATTTCTGAGATGAATAGTGAAAAGTGAATAGTAAAAAGTGAATAGTGAAATTTTCGGGAATAAAAGTTAACCTGAAATTGCGAATTGTTACAGTCTCTACCCCTTAAGGAGAACTTCGTCCCGAAGTTCAGTTGATGTTAACTACTTACGGTGTGTCTAAAAGAATTCGGGATTTCTAAAATAGTGGTGTTCACTCTGATTCGTCTAAGGTTCTGGTTAAGGAGTCGTATCGGCTACAATTAAGCCCACTTATTTATAACACATTACTTACATAAAGAAGCGTCCAAATTTATGTAAGTAAGGGATCATAAACTTATGGTTCGGTGATTTACAATTTCTTTATTTAAATGAAGAGGCGTCCCAATCCATTTAAATAAGGAGATTCTAAATCATCCTACTTAAGAATTTCCGACACAAAATCCGCCTTCTGAGGCCGATGGTAAGATAATCAAGTCATCAAATCCCTAAAGCTAAGCAATAATATTATTTAACTCAAATCTTGTGTCTCATCAAACAAGAACTGTCACAAGATCAAGTTAAATAATTAGTTATTACTGAGCTCCATGTTTTTAATGACTCAGCGAATCTCTGGGGCTCCTTATAATACTAAAGTCACATCATCTAACTGCGTGGAACTAAACCAACAACTAACAAAAAGCATATGTGTATGTAGTATGTGTAAGGCAAATAAAGAGGAGAGTCTTAACGTATATAGCAGTTATAGTCTAGGCACTAAATGCAACCTAGTTCTCTATAACCAAGGCTCTGGTACCAATCTGTAACACCCCCAAAATACCGCAGCGGAAGACTGTGTCATAGGGGTGCTACTTCATAATACAAAGTACAAGTTATAGAAAACGAACTCTAAATGAGACGTTTTGAAAAGTTACCATTCGATTAAAGAATTCAAAGTTACAAACATGAGATTCCAAAGTATGATACATAAATGTATACAAAATGTTGAATGGTAAATGATAAAAGCGTAAGTCTTCAGAATATGCAGCTTGACTCTAAGTTCCACGCACTAGGTATCGCCTTACTAACCTGAGATAAACATGCTAAAGTGTCAACACAATGGTTGGTGAGTTCATAGAGTTTGTCTTAAAACAGTTGAAAAGCCTTAAAAGAATGTTCGCACAGCAAAGGCATCGTGAATCCACTCAGTTGCAAGTCCCGCCATAAGAGACTTGTAACCTGTGTGTTCACAACCCACTGCTAATATATAGTTTCTCAGGATTATATTCACCCATGGTCACGTCATTTTGGACCCATAGGCGGGGAACCACCATCCCAAATAGTACATGTCACCCAACGTCTCGAATCTTGGACTTGGGTGGGGGGTGTAGGCCCATACTAGTACTATTAATACCTCTCCTTTGACAGCATAGAGTATTGTGTATGCACGTAATTACAAATCTTGTATTTAAATTAAGCAAGTATAGTGTAACAAGTATGTATAACGCAATCAAGTATAATTATCATGTATAACGCATTCAAGTATAATGCCAATCAAGTATAACACAATCAAGTATAAATGTTTTGAGTATTTGTACAAGTAAGCAAGTAGTTGTGCATGTATCCCCCCCAAAGAGTTAAAACAAGTATGAAAAGAGTAGGGGCTATGACTCACCTTAAGTCTATGTAATGAGAAATGAAAGTGGTAGTCGAATCGCCAAAGTCTCTAAGAGCAGCCTATAATAGAACGTTGCGACTTAGGTTTGGAGTAACGTCTAAGAATACGAAGAATTGCCTATATATGTCTTGCATAATGTTCATGATGTAGTACTTAGTATATAGTGTAAGTCTTTGAATATAAATGGTTTATGAAACATGTATAGGTTGTACATCTCTTACTACCGTTCGGGCCGACATAATTCAGAAGTCATGGAGTAAACGTTCGAGGAGCCAGGACACTTTAATTCGTAAATCCACAACTCGTCTCGACGGCTTACTTAATGAACTCCTCACATGAGGCTCCCTACTATTGTAGTATTTGATAACATATATATATAAGCTTTTGATCTTTAAAAGTTACATGGTCTTTAGCCGTGGCTTTACCGTGACCTTGGTCATTGTTACCATGGTTTTGAGACTTAACCTTGGCTTTAGCCATGGTTGTGGTCTTGGATTTAGGTCATTAGACCTCTTGGTCTCATCTAATTATAACCATTATATAGTTACTTTGGTCAAAAAATGGGCTGTTAAGAATTTGAAGAAAATTATCACCCAGAAAGCATTTTCAGGGCTCGAGCTTCTTTGTTCCTGAACGAAAACGTCGTTCCGGACAACTTTCGTGTTTTAACTTTTTGATGAATCGGACCAGAAGGGTGACTTTCAAATTGGCAGAATGCAAAACAGTAGGGTATAGGCAGTTTCGGCGTTTTGGTTTCGCTAACTTCTTATGGCCATAACTTTTGACTCGTGTACTCGTTTTAGGTGATTCAAATTGCTATGTTTACCTTTTGAAGTCCTTTATAACAGTAAGTAAGTGTCAAATATCATAGTTGTACTATTTTGGTCGTGGTTCTCCATAAAAGTCACTAGTTTACTTGTTTACTTGTCATAAGTTAACATATGTATACCAATACTTGTTTTATCCATTTTTAAACATCATGAACACAATACAAAGACCATATATAGCATGAAAGAAACATAATAAGCATGAAAATGATATTGAGCAAGAAAGTGTAATAGGGTTTGCTTACAACTTTTGGCTTTCTCTTAAGAAAGGAAGTCAACTATGAACTAGGACACTAAACCTATGCTTGTAAACCCTTCACCATAACTCTTGTAACCCTAGCTAGCCTTGATATAACCCTTGTGAAAACCCATTAACTTCAGCCCTAGTAACCTTGTGTAGCTCCTAATTCAACCATGGAATCACCAAACAAACTTGAGAACTAGGTAGAGAATACTAAGACCTTGAACTTTGTAGTGTAACTTGTATATTGAAGATCAAAGGATCATGGTGCTAGGATTAAAGGGTGTGGCATTTATGGTGATGAAGAGATGAAGATCAAAGTGTTTCTAATTGGCTATTTATAGCAAGAATGAGGAGGTTAGGAAGCTTACTAGGAAAGTGCTTAAACTTGGTGACAAAGTTGTAATTAAGTAATGATCTATGGCTAAATTCATGAGATGAAGCCACCTATGGGATGACTCCCCCCCCTAGGTCGGTTCATATACTTGGGGAACAAGTGTGGACTTTTGATGATATTATCCTAAGTATGTAGCTAGTTTTGACTCCGTAAGTTGCTAACCGTAAGTTGTTAAGTCACGAAACGTAAAATCGGGTATCCTAAAAATATGAAACTTATAAATATGCTAGAACTTATCAATATACTCCATAATAAAATATAAAATGAGTGGTAGGTTCTATCGGGTGCTAAAACCCTGCTAAATACTAGAAACATGGGTCTAAAACGCGTAATTCGCGTAAAACGCTGAACTGAAAAACGTAAAATTCCGAAACTTTTGGAATTGTCCTAAAATGAGAGAAAATCATATTTCTATTGTTTATAACGTTTTATGGACATATCGGGATGCTGGAATGACGTTTAAACCTAAAAGTAAATCTCGGACACGGCTTCGTGATTTTTGCAGAAATGATCCGACGAGCGTCAAACTCTCGGATTATCGTTAAAATAGTTTAACTTACGAGAATATGAAATAAAAATTTCTGAGATGAATAGTAAAAAGTGAATAGTGAAATTTTCGGGAATAAAAAAGTGAATAGTAAAAAGTGAATAGTGAAATTTTCGGGAATAAAAGTTAACCTGAAATTGCGAATTGTTACAGAGGATGAGCCACAAAACAATCCACCTTCCACTCCTGAAAGACCACAATCTTCAAGGCCAAGACCCAAGACATCATCCAGGACGAGGAAGGCAAACCCTCCTCTTCCCAAGGAGAGAAAAGTAGTGCTTGGGCTTCCATGCCCTAGACAGTGGTGTTTGTTGTCTTTTAATTTCATCTTGTTATGTAGCAGTCTTTTGTTGTTTCTGAAGTGATTTGTGAATGTACTCTTTTGATTTGTACTTTGTTGGTGATGAATGATGATTGTTTACTTCTTGTTTTGTTTACTTGCAAAATAGAAACTAACATCATTTATAACTTGTGCCTGCAAAATGTTAGTCCAAACACCACAAAGCATACAAACATATGTACTAGCAGTAGAGTTAAATAGCAGCAGAGTACATTCCAACATAAGCACATGCTTCTTAAGAAGCAGCAGAAACAGAGTAATAAACAGCACAATACCTTTACACACTTTACAAAAACAAAAAGAGATAAGATTTTCAAAGATTTATCATACCAATATTTGCAATTAAAAATCGAAATCTCCCCACATCAAAGTGTTTAGTGAGAAGATCAGCAACATTGTTATCAGTATGAATTTTGACAATTTGAATTAACTTCTTTTCATAGCAATCCCTTATGAAATGATGTCTTATCTCAATATGTTTTGTTTTAGAATAAAAACAGCATTTTTAATTATGCAAAGTGTGCTGTTGTTATCAATATGAATTTTGGTGTTCATGAAATTATACCCATAATCCAGTAGTTGATTTTGCATCCAAAGCACTTGTCCACAGCAACTTGAAGCAGCCACATACTCAGCTTCAATTGTAGAATTTGCAACCACTGTCTGTTTCTTGCATTGCCATGACACCAATCTGTTTCCAAGAAATTGACAACCTTCAGTTGTAGACTTTCTATCCAAGCAAGCACCAGCATAGTCACTGTCTGAATATGCCACCAAATCAAAAGGTGAATCCTTAGGATACCATAGGCCCAATTTGGGTTGATGCCTTAGATACCTAAAAATCCTCTTCACTGTATTGAGATGTGATTCTTTGGGACATACTTGGAATCTTGCACAGGCACATACAACAAACATAATATCAGGCCTTGATACTGTAAGATACATCAATGACTCATTCATGGATCTGTACAAGTGAACATCTACTTCTTTTCCATTTTCATCCTTCAATAAAGGTTTGTTGGTATCCATGGTTGTCTTACCAGGCTTAGCATCTTCAAATCCAAACTTCTTCAAAATGTCATTTACATACTTATCCTGACTAATAAATATGCCATCTTTCTTTTGTACAACTTGTAGTCCCAAGAAGAAGTTGAGTTCTCCCATTGAACTCATAGCAAACTTATCCTTCATAAGCTTCTCAAAATCAACACACATAGCCCTATTTGTAGAACCAAATATGATGTCATCTATATAGATTTGAACCAGCAAAATATCATCTTTTTGTCTTTTAAGAAACAAAGTCTTGTCAATCTTTCCTCTACTGAACCCAGAGTCTAACAAATATGTTGACAAGGTATCATACCAAGCTCTAGGAGCTTGATGTAAACCATACATTGCTCTATTCACCTTGTAAACTTTTTCAGGATAATCAGGGTCTTCAAAACCAGGTGGTTGAGACACATAAACTTCTTTTGTAATGGTCCCATAAAGGAAAGCACTCTTTACATCCATCTGATACACTACAAAATCTTTGAATGAAGCATAAGCCAAGAATAGTCTAATGGCTTCTATTCTTGCCACTGGTGCAAATACCTCATCATAGTCAAGTCCCTCTTGTTGTGTGTATCCTTGAGCTACTAACCTAGCTTTATTTCTGATGACTATTCCTCTTTCATCTCTTTTACATCTGAAAACCCATTTAGTGCCAATCACTCTTTTTCCATTTGTCAAATCAACCAAAGTCCATACCTCTTGTAGTTTGAATTGCAGAAGCTCATCTTGCATTGCTTCCACCCAACTTGCTTCTTGTAAGGCTTTGTAAGTGTTTTTGGGTTCAATTCGAGACAGAAAATAGGCAAACAAGCAATTTTGTAGATCTTTGTGACTGTTTCTTTGATGCAGAGATCTTGCAAAGAAACTTTGATGTTGAAGATCTTTAAGCTCTTTAGTCATTTTTCTTGTTTGTACAGATGATTGTGGATCACTGAGAATTTGTTCTTTTGGATGATCCTTGTGAATTCTTGTAGTAGTAGTGGGACTAACAGGAATGTTGACTTCCAAATTAGTATAATCTACATCAGCTCCAAATAGTTTACCATCAAGAGCTTCATCATTTGTGTTATCATAGATATTCTCTAGAGGAGGCATATTTGGATCATCAGGATAGTTTGGATCATCAAAAGATCTACCCTGATTGTCCAAAGAAGGAAACTGTGATGTAGAAGCAGAGTTACTAGGCTTGGCAGCAGAATTGATTGAAGCAGTAGTTGCTTGTTTTGGTCTAGCAGTAGAGTCTTCTGGCCTTGTAGGAGAGTCATCAACAACCACTTTTGGAGCTTCATTGGGTATCTTTTCTGCATCAATAGGAGTTTCAATATCTGCTTCAGCTTCCTTAGGTTTCTCTTGAGTAACAACATCTTCTTGTATATCTTGATCTTTCTGTAAGGGTAAGAAAGTAGGACCAACCTTTAGTTTCTCAATCAAAACAATGTCTTCTTGTGGTTTGTTAGTGTCAACACTAGCAATAACAGGTACATAATTCATTGTCTTGGTAAGGATATCAACATTAAACATCCATTCAGGTCCTTTTCCTTCAGCATTAGATGTGTTCTCACTAAACTTGATATGCAAATTCTCCTCCACATGTTTGGTTTTCTTGTTATATACCCTGAAAGCTTTACTATGAACAGAGTAACCAACCAAGTAACCTTCATCAGCTTTCCCTTCAAACTTGCCTAACTGATCCTTAGTGTTTAAAATAGTGACATGACATCCAAATGGCTTGAGAAAATCAATCAATGGTTTCTTCCCATGAAAAAGCTCATATGGAGTTTTGTTGTGAGGCTCCACTACCTTACTCCTATTTTGCACAAAACATGCAGTGTTTACAGCTTCAGCCCAAAAAGGTATAGGTAGTTTAGAATCAGATAACATTGTTCTTGCAGCCTCAATAAGTGTCCTGTTTCTTCTCTCTACAACACCATTCTGTTGTGGAGTTCTTGCAACACTATACTGTCTTAGAATGCCTTTACCCACACAGAATTGATTCATCACACTATTCTTGAACTCAGTACCATTGTCACATCTGATAATTTTCACTCTGTGGTTGTGCAGGTTTTCAACTCTTGTAATGAATTTCTTAAATATCTCTGGGGTTTCATCTTTAGTGGCTAAGAAGAACACCCAAGTAAACCTGCTGAAGTCATCTGTGACAACTAGGCAATATGACTTCTTGTTCAAGCTTTTCACAAAAACAGGCCCAAATAAATCCATGTGAAGTAAATGCAAGGGCTCTGTATTTGTGTTCACTGTCTTAGACTTGAATGAAACTCTGTGTTGTTTACCCTTTTGACAAGCTACACAAGTCTCATAATTTTCAAACAGCTTTGTGGGCATTCCTCTCACAAGATTTCCTTTCACCAACTTGTTCATTGTCTTGTAGTTTAGGTACCCAAGTCTTCTATGCCATAATTTGGACTCATCAATAGTGGCTTTTGCAATCAGACAAGTTAAAGCTCTTTTGGGAACAATGTTCTTAATATGGTCACTGTATATATTTTCATTTCTAGGGACCTTCAATAGCACAAATTTATCATTTGGAAACTGAAAATCAGGAGAAAGGATCATACATTCAATGTCTGTAAAGAGAACAAAAGTCCTTTTGTCACACAATTGTGAGACACTAAAGAGGTTAAACTTAAGCCCTTTCACAAGAAACACCTTCTCAAAGTCCAAATTCCCTGTTCTTAAAGTGCCTCTACCAACAATCTTTCCACCTTTTGGATCATTCCCAAAAGCAACATGTTGGGAATTCTGTTAAGTAAGAATTCTGCTGACTGTTTCTGCTGAAGGTTACTGCTGAAGAGCTGGTTCCTGCTGATGCAGTGTATCTGCTGAAGATTAGTTTCAGCATTATTAGTTTCTGCGAATTTAGTATTTCCGTATTTTATGTATTGTAGTTTGGATATGCATGAGTTTATTTAGGAAGTGATAATGCATATCTTTTAGAAGTTTTAGATTATACATTTCTTGGAAAACGGTTTAGGGTTCCTTGTGTATAAAAGGAACACACGATTATGTATTGAAGAACGGTTTTTTTAGAAAACACTCTTATTATTATTGAAAAGATCCATAGAGGATCAAGAGTTCTTAGTATTACACTTGTATTTGTTTCCGCTTTAAAATACAAGATACAGAGATTATGTTTTAGTGTGTTATTGATTACAGTAACATAGCTAACGATTCTAGAGTGCTCAAGAAGATCTATCAAGGTCTTATTAGCTCAACAAGTGGTATCAGAGCCTCGAGAGAGTCTCTGTCATACTATGAAATACAAATCTTACACCTTAAGAATCCAAACAAATCAACAAACATGCCTGGATCTGATGATGATGTTGATACAACCCAAAACCTCAACACCACTTCTCTTTAACAACTCAACCTCTCCAACAGTAATGCTAAGTTTCCATACTTGAAGAATGCTGAAGAATATCATCTGTGGTCCATGAAGATGCAGAACTGGATCACAAACATAGATTGGAATCTATGGGAGGTTGTTAAAAAGGGGAATAGCCTGAAGAAGCATGTTACAGATGCTGATGGAGTAATTACAATTGTAGGTCCCAGAACTGCTGAAGAGATTCTGGCTGTGTAAAGGGAGAGCAAGGTAAGAACAATTCTGCTCCAAGCTATACCTGATGACCATATGGGTGACTTCCACTTCATGGAGGATGCCAAGGACATTTGGATGGCAATAAAAGCTAGATTTGGTGGGAATGATGAATCAAGAAGGTTGCAGAAGTCTATGCTGAAGCAAAAGTTCCAAGAGTTTCAGATATCTGAAGAAGAGGGACTTCATAAAGGCTATGACAGGTTTCATCGGATCTTAAGTCAACTTAATCAGTTGAAGGCTAGACCTGACAACGAGGACTGCAATGCTAAGTTTCTGAGATCCTTGCCGCCATCTTGGTTGCAAGTCTGTATTGCTCTCAAGACCAAGGGTGGGTTGGACATGATGTCCTTTGATGACCTCTACAACAGGCTTAAATCACTTGATCCTGATGTTAGAAGTCCTATTCGTCCATCTACTCACTCTGCATTTGTTGGTACCTCTACAAAACCTGTGCATCAAGCCTCAAGTTCCTATTCATTAGGAGCATCTTCTCAAACTCATACTTAATCTGCTCCTAAACCAAAATCCAGTAGTGTGTTGGATGATACTGTTCATTCATTTGTGGCTGAATATGAACATCAGCAGTTTCTTGCTTATGAGGATTTTGAACAGGTGGATCCATTGGAGATGGAGGAGATGCACTTAAAATGGCAGCTTGCAATGATCTCCATGAACATTAAGAGGTTTGAAACCAAGTCTGGTAGGAAGTTTGGTTTTAATGGAAGAGAGGCAGCAAGGTTTGATAGAAGGAAGGTTAAATGCTACACTTGTGGTCAAGTGGGACATTTTTCAAGAGAATGCAAGGAGAGAAAGTCTGGAGATGAAGTTAGATTTGGCTCTTATCCAGTGGAAGCAGGGACTACTAAGGCTGCACCTTCAAAGGCTATGGTGACTCTGGATCACCAAATTGATTAGGCTGAACATGAACCTGCTGGAGAGGAAGCTTCTACTACTTCACAAGTGAATCTGCTGGCATACTCACCTTCAGAGGACAAGAAGGAGCAAGTCTCCTTGATGGAAATTTCTCAGGTACACAATTGTGTGTTTGGATGTAGTGTAAGATACAATGAGCTTAAAAAGGAATATCATGAATTGAAACCAAAGTACAATGAATGTTATATTGAAGTAGAGTCCTATAAAATGGCTTTAAAAACTTTAGAGAAACAAAAAGTATGGTTTCAAAAGAATCAAGTTAAATATGATGAAAAGATAAGAGTCCTAGAGAGTGATTTAGAAGTTGCTAAGATAGACTTAAGACGTACTGAAAAAGAGAAGTCTGACTTAGAAAAGGAAAAACAAGAATTACAAGCTAAATTAGATAAAGAGATAGCTGGTCGTATGAAATGGCAGGAAGGGGCATCTAATTTGAGTAAATTAATTGATGGTCGCCAATCTGTTAGGTCTAGAAAAGCATTAGGATATGGGAAATATATATACCCTGAGGAGTTAACATATCCTGATATGTCTAGTGTTTTTGCCCCTGAACTAGCCTTAGCTTATCAAACACCTGTTAAATATGTTAAGGAAGGGGGAATGAATGCTGTCCCTGGACCTATAAGAGGGGAACACATGCCTATCGACCTATCCATACCTATTGACTTTGATGGATCACACCATCTCTAAGGCAAAAAGTCAACTGACTTGCCAGACCCTAGTGTTAAATCTACTGACTTTGTCTCTTGTTGTGACAGTGACAAGTCTTCTGATGAAGGGTCTACCTCATTTGCCAGCTGTGATTCAAGTGAGAAGTCTGACCTGCCCAAGACCACTCCCAAGACCATACCAAAGACATCACCCAAGTCTCCCCACAAGCCTTCTAGAGTTGCTGCTGATAACAAGACAGTTTCTACTGAAGACTTGTTTCTAAATTCTTTGCAAAATAATACTTTTGGTTATGTTAAAAACAATTCTGTTTATCATGGTGGTTTGAATACTTTTTCATGTTATGGAACTTCTTTTGGTTTGAATAAATCTTCTAAAAAGAAGAAGTGTTTTGTGTGTGGAAGTAAAAATCACTTGATTAAGGATTGTACATTTCATGAGCAAAGAATGGGTGTATGTTTTAGTCAAAGGAAACCTAGGCAAATGTGGAAGAATGTTAGTGAAATACCCTCTTTTGTTCCACATCAGCAAAAATCCAATTCTGCTGAACCACATTATTCGTGGAGAAAACCTAGTACTAGACCTTATGTTCGACCCACTAGCTCTTTCTTTTCTAATGGTAATTGGCCTAATAACTTTGACTCAATGTATTATGGTGGTGGGTATTGGAATACTGCTGTGAAGCCCTCAGCAGGTTGTTCTTGGACAAAGAAGGGACCTAATATGCAATACAGGCCCAAGAACAATGGTGGATCTAAAACATCTACATGGCCTATCACTAATGATCCACAAGGCAGGCTCAAGTCAGCAATGACTTGAGTCTCCAATGTGTACTAACTTTTTTTTATATTTTTGTTGTTGTTGTAGGATCATCCTTTAAAAAGTACTGAAGTAGGTATAGTTGACAGTGGTTGTTCTAGAAGTATGTCAGGGAACAAGGACAAGATGCATGACTTTGTACCCATAGAAGGAGGAGGCAATGTTACTTTTGGTGGTGGAGATGGCAAAATTACTGGGAAAGGAACTATTAAGACACCCTTGTTAGACTTTGAAAATGTTTATTATGTGAAGGAACTAGAGCATTTTAATCTATTCTCTGTATCACAAATTTATGACACAAAGAATAAGGTTTTCTTCTCTGAGGATGAATGTCTTGTACTCTCCAAGGACTTCAAACTTCCAGAAGACACAACTGTTTTGCTGAGAGTTCCTAGAACCTTCAACTTGTACACATTCAATCTTAATGATGTCAAGCCAGAAGGAGATCTAACATGTTTGGTGGCAAAAGCTTCCCAGGATGAATCTACCAAGTGGCATAGGAGAATGGCTCATGTGAATTACAAGACTATCAACAAGTTGTCTAAACTTGGTCTTGTTCAGGGCCTACCTTCTAAACTCTTCACCAATGAACACAATTGTATTGCTTGCAACAAGGGAAAGCAACACAGAGCCTCTTACAAAGCAGTCAAAGCTGTGAGCACCATTTCAGAACCACTTTAGTTGCTGCACATGGATCTCTTTGGTCCAACTCCTATCAGAAGTATTGATCACAAGTACTTCTGCCTGGTTATCACAGATGATTTTAGCAGGTTTTGCTGGGTATTCTTTCTAAAAACTAAAGATGAAACAACTCCTATTTTGGAAGAATTCATCATTTTAATTGAAAACCAGCTTAATAAAAAGGTTAAAGGGATTAGGTGTGACAATGGGACAGAATTCAAAAATGTTGTTTTCATAGAATTCTGTAAGTCTAAGGGGATTAGAAGGGACTATAGTACTCCAAGGACCCCACAACAAAATGGGGTTGCTGAAAGGAAAAATAGAACCCTCATTGAGGCAGCAAAATCAATGCTTGCAGACTCCAAATTACCCACAATGTTTTGGACTGAAGCAGTAAGTACTGCTTGCTATGTCTTAAATAGGGTATCCATTACTAGACACCATATCAAGACACCTTATGAACTTCTCACTGGGAAAGTTCCAGACATACATTACCTTAAGCCTTTTGGATGTAAAGTGACCATTTTAAATACTGCTGATATACTGGGTAAGTTTGATGGGAAAGCTGATGAGGGATATATAGTTGGTTATTCGGCTCATAGCAAGGCCTATAGGGTTTATAATCTGAATGCCAAAAGGATAGAAAAGACTCTTAATCTAAGATTTCTTGAAGATCAGCCTAATATTCAGGGACAAGGCCATTCTTGGTATTTTGACCTAGATTATTTGACTGACTATTTGGGTTATACTAGACATGCTTCTAATCCTAATGCAGGTACCAAAGATCCAAATTCTAACCCTGCAGGTTCCATGGATGATGACTCAGAATGTGAATCTGAGCCAGATGAACATACCATTGTTGTACCATCTTTTCCACCTAACCATTTTGTAGGTAATCACTCTGCTGCTGAACAAGATGATGAGTCACATTATGCAGAGGATCTTGCAAGACTGCAGAAGCAAGAACATGCTGCTACTAAGGAAGCTCAGAAACTCAATGATAAGGTTACACAAGAGACTGAAGCAATCCTACATCAATCAGCACAAGCAGTCAGTGGAAACAAGGATACTGCTGATGATTCTGCTGAAGGCACACCTATTTCCACTAATAAGGTTCCAGATGCTGATACTACTGATATCCACTCTCCCATTTCTACTGAAGTGTCTACAGACTTTGAGAAGCCCTTTACAAGATTTCCAAGTCCTTCTGACCTTGGGAATTATCAGCCCAAGCTTGGTTTATTTCACTCAGCTTCTTATGATACTAAGTTTGGGCCTACAGTCAACAACCTTGATGCCACAATTGATGTTAACCCTACAACAACAAAAAGGATTCATAATGCTCATCCCCTATCAAAGATTATTGGAGATCCTAAAGATCCTGTTAGAACTGGAAGCACTGTAAAGAATACAAAATATGGTGAAGTTGCTTTCATCTCTTATGTCTACAATCAAAAGAGGAACAATCACACAGACTTCAAACATTGTCTGTTTGCATGCTTTCTTTCTCAGATAGAGCCAACTAGTGTTTCTCAAGCACTAGCAGATTCAAATTGGCTTGAAGCAATGCAAGAAGAGATGCTGCAATTTAAGAATCAGCAGGTTTAGATTTTGGTTCCTCTTCCTGATGGTAAATATGCCATTGGGACAAAATGGATTTTGAAGAATAAAAGAGATTCCAGGGGGATTGTGGTGAAGAATAAAGTAAGACTGGTGGCTCAAGGGTTTAGACAAGAGGAAGGCATTGACTATGATGAAGTCTTTGCACCAGTGGCCAGAGTTGAAGCAATTCGGATATTTTTGGCCTATGCCTCTTATATGGGCTTCATGGTTTATCAGATGGATGTTAAAGGTGCTTTCTTATATGGTGAGATTGAAGAGGAAGTATATGTGACTCAACCCAAAGGATTTGAAGACCCTGATCATCCTGAGTATGTGTACAAGGTTGTCAAAGCTCTCTATGGACTTCATCAAGCTCCCAGAGCTTGGTATGCTAGACTTTCCACATTTCTGCTGAAGCATGGCTACAGAAGAGGTGCCATTGACAAGACTCTATTCCTCAAGAAATATTCCAGGGATATTATTCTTGTGCAGGTGTATGTGGATGATATTATCTTTGGTTCCACCAAAGAAGCATGGTGTAGAGAATTTGAGGATCTGATGAAGGGTGAATTTCAAATGAGTGCCATGGGAGAACTCACTTTCTTTTTGGGTTTACAGGTTCAGTAGAAACCTGATGGTATTTTCATTCATCAGGAGAAGTATGTAAAAGATATGTTGTCCAAGTTTGCTATGGAAAATGTCAGGACTGCCACTACTCCATATGAGGCTTCCAAACCAAAGAACAATATTGATCCTGATCTCCCTGTGAATGTTCATTTATACAGGTCAATGATTGGTTCTTTGATGTATTTGACTGCCTCAAGACCTGATATTACATTTGCTGTGAGTGCATGTTCAAGGCACCAAGTCACTCCACTTACCTCTCATTTGAATGCTGTCAAGAAGATTTTTAAGTACCTAAAAGGCCAACCCAAATTAGGTCTTTGGTATCCCAAAGAGTCTCCATTTCAGCTAGCAGCTTATAGTGATAGTGACTATGTTGGTGCAAATTTGGATAGAAGATCCACAACTAGAGGTTGCCAATTCCTTGGAAGAAGACTGATTTCTTGGCAATGCAAGAAACAGACCATTGTTGCTACCTCTACTACTGAAGCAGAGTATGTTGCTGCTGCCAATTGTTGTGGACAGGTTCTATGGATTCAGAATCAATTGCTGGATTATGGGTATAACTTTATGAATACTACCATTTTTATTGACAATCAAAGTACAATTTGTATTGTTAAAAATCCAGTTTTTCATAATAGAACCAAACATATTGAAATCAAGCACCACTTTATCAGGGATGCTTATGAGAAACATCTAATTAAAGTGGTCAAAATTCACACAGATGAGAATGTGGCAGATTTGTTAACCAAAGCATTTGATGGACCAAGGTTTCAATATTTAGTGGTCCATATTGGAATGCTTAACCCTTAACTGCAAAGTTTAAGGGGAGGCATAAGCCTCAGGGGAGGCATATGCCTCAGGGGAGGATTATGAGTGTAAACTTTGTAGATTTGTATAAGTTGTATAATTTCTGAGTTTTAACACTAACCCACTAATATGTTTGCAAAGTTGTTTGGTGTATTTGCATGTTTTATGTCTGTTTTGCAGATGTTCTGAGATTGTAAGTCGTATGTTAAAGTCACCAAGAGCTAAAGTCAAAGGAATGTGGTCAAAAGTGCTGAACATGGTGTCTACTGATGAGTTGATTATGCTGAAGGTCTTACAAAGTTGATTAATTAAGAAGATCTTTTCATTTCATTCAAAGAAACAAGTTACAGCTTACATTCAAAGTTCCAACTGAATTACAATGACCATTCCTAAACATTTGGCTAATTAAGTACTACTAGCTTCTATCACTTATTACAAAATACTTGAGGCTATGACAAGTATAATGATGAAGCTGGAGATGAAAATGGAAAAAGAAGAGAAGGAAGACTGTGAAGATGCTCAAGTACCAAAGTCAAGAAAATACTCAAGAACTTTGGTCCATGGCAACATTCCTCAATCATCTACTTCAGCTTCTCCTTTCCCTTACGTATGATCTCAGCCTTCTTGCTCTGTCCAATATGTTCTTGATGAGGAAGACCAGGTCCTGGAGCAGGAAGATCCAACACCAAATTTTGTGATGTTGTAAGTGATGGATCCCTCTTACTTGATCTTGGTTGGGATCTCTCTGGTGTGGAAGGAGGAAGAAAGGTTGGATCTTCATTTTCTTCCTCTGAGGAGTCTTCATCAGAGGTATAGATGAGGGGAGAAACAAGCTCTCTCTCAGCAGGAATGGGTACATGGCTTGGTTCACCCTTCCTATGAGCATTCCATCGTCTTTCTTGTGCATCCCATCGTTTCTCCAGTTCTCTTTCATAGTCAGAACCATCAAGCTCCCATGGATATGGTGGTAAATCTTCTTCTGATGATGGAGAAGAGGAATTTTGATCTAAGGTGTCTGGGTTTGATGACATGGTTTTGGTGGAGAATTGGATTTAATTGGGAAATTAGGGTTTGAAAGATGATTTGGGGTAAATTGGTGACTGAGATGTGATTTGGGGGTGATTAAATAAGCAAAGTTTAGGCGTTACGATAATTAATGCGTGTTGGGTGACACAGTAAAACCAAGATATTGACTGAAGATATTTTACTTTTGGTTGGTTTCTGCGGATGTTGACCATTCTTCAGCAGATTTGACTTTCATTTCTGCTGAAGGGTAAATTTTCAAATTGGAAGTTTTTGAATTACACGTCAGACTCGGTCAATAATTTGTTCCGATAATTTTGACCACGATTGGGGAACTTCCAAATTTAACCCACTTTGCATATCTCTTCCTAAACAACATTATTCACTTGTCACTCCATTTAAACCCATTATTCTCTGTGTAATTCATAACCGTCACACATAAGTTCATTCAAATGGCACAACTTGAATTGAGAGGCGATCATAACAAGTATGCTATTCTGAAAAAGGCAAAGGGACATGAAGAATTCGATTTAATGGTGGAATTTCTACAAAGGTCAAAGATTCATTATGCTTTGACACATAGTCCTAATCTGGTTTGTGAATCCTTGGTGAAGCAATTTTGGGCATCTGCTACTAAGAGATCTGACACCGAGATTGTAGCTGAGATTGATGGTGTAGAGTATGTGGTAACAGAAGGATTGATTAGGACAAAGCTTCAGTTGGATGATGAGAATGGTGTGTATTCCAACACTGCAGAGATTCTTGCTGGGCTAAGGGAAGCTGGATATCAAAGTACTGATACATCCAAGTGGCACAAGAATCAATTTTGTCCTAAGTGGAGATATTTGGTGCATTTGCTGCTGCAATGTATAAGCAACAAGTGTGGTGGATGGAACCAATTCTCTCTGCAATTGGGTTGTGGTATTGTTTGTCTTTCTAAGGGTCTAACTTATAACTTTTCTAAGTTTATTTTTGATAATATGCTAGAAAACATAGATAAACAACAGCATAAGTTTTTAATGTATCCTAGATTCTTACAAATAATTTTACACATAACCACTGAAGATAGAACCCATGTGCCTATTAAAAGTCTTGGTTCTAAGTTGTTTGCCTCAATGAAAACTAATTATACTGGGGAACATCACCCTATGTTAGAAGCTATGTTGCCACATAGCAATGATAATGTAGTTGAGGGTGATGATGCTGGTAATATGCCTGCTCCTAATGCTGCTGATGATGGTAATCCATCATCTTCTGGTGTTGCTGCTGATGGTAATCCTTCAGTGGTAATAGAGGAAGAGCCAGCTACAACTGCTGAACAAGTACCTATTTCTACTGACTTACCATCACCTACCCCTGTACATGTGTCACCTAGTCCTACGATTTTACCATCTCAGGATGCTTCAGCTGAGCAAATTCATGAGTTTGAAGATAACTTTCAGCCTCTTGAACCTGAGATTACTAGACTACCTTCACCCAACCCTATGAGAGAGCCAATTAATGAAGGCTTTCCTGATGTTGTAAATGAGTCTGTTTCTCCTGCTGGGTTCAATGAAGCTCCTCTTACCAATGAGCAATCAGCTGGTAGAGCAGAGGACCCTATTACTCTCACTTTTGTATATGATTCCCTTTGCAGGTACATGAAAATGACTGATGATCTCTAAAAGGAACTTGCTGATACCAAGACTACTCTTGGTAATGAAATAGAAAGTTTGAAAAGCAAGGTTCAAGATTTGGAGGCACAACTGAGTCAGCAGAAGCAATGTAAAGATGGATTGGATACTGCTGAAGTTGCTCAGGAGGCAAATTTGGATTCTCTTGAAATTTTAGCTGAAGTTGCTAGACAGTCTAAGGTTGTACCTCCTAAAGCTGCTGAAGTACCTCAATCTAAACCAAAGATACTAGTCAGCAGAAGAAGAAGTACAAGATAGTATTTGGCAAGGAAAGTTGCTGAATCTTCCAAAGTGTCTAGTGGTGATAATGATGTGCTCATGGCTGAAGCTGTTGATATGCTTCAGGAGAAATAATCACTAAGTGGTGTTGCTGCTGACAAATCTGCTGATAAAGGGAATACATCAGGAGAAGCATTCTTTGTAGCAGGGAAAGAGTATTTGAATTTCCTTGTTCATCATTCATCTGAGAATCAACAAGTTTCTCCGGATAGAAAGGTTCAAGAAGTACATGATGAACCTATGGAAGATTTGAATGTTCCTCATGATGATATTGCTAAAGGAACAGATGTGGATTTGGATGAGCTTGTTACAGCTGAAGACAGAGCTGTACAAGAAAAACTCTTCCAAGAATGGGAAGATTATAAGAAGAGTGCTAATATGACTGAGGAACAGCAAGAAAAGTTTGATGCAGCATATGAGTCAGTCAATCAAAGATATGTTTCTACTTTGCCCATTGAAAGACAAAGAGAATTGGATGCAGCTGTTCAAGAATTTGATGAGTCAGATTGGCAGCAGATTGGAAAACAAATGCTTGATAATCCTGATGTAGCTGCAGATATTATTGGTAAAAGGGTAGAGGAGTAAGACTGGACTTTTGAAATTGTGAAAGTGCTGAAGTTGAGAAAGAAAGTAGCAGATGAGTTAAAAGCTAAAGCTAAAAGAGATAAACCTATGACTCAAGCACAGCAGAGGGATTATATGAGAACATATGTGAAAAGTCAAAGCAGTTCTTTGTTTAATAATGCTTGGTCTAAGAAACAAGTGTGGGCACTTCCATTTGATAAACTAGTTGAGATATATAACAGAATCAAGGCTAGAAATGACAAAGATGGAATGGGTGCTTCTAAGAATATTCCTCTCATCAATGCTGATGCTGGTTCATTTGTTAATCTTCCTATTGCTGCTGAAAAGGTATCTGTACCTGATACTTCTGCTGATGTACCACATGTTGCTGCTTCATCTTATGTGGATAAAGGTAAAGCAAAAGTGATGACAGCAGATCCTCCAACTAGAAAGAGAACTAGGAGACAACTGGAGGAGGAAAGATTGGGTGAAGAGGCTGCTAGGAAGTTAGATGAGGAACAACAAGCTGAACAAAAAGCTGAAATTGCAAGATTTCATGAGCTGAAGGTAAGAGAAGTTGAAATTCAAGCTGCTAGGAACAAACAAATAAGGAAGGCTATGGATGAACAATATGCCTCTGCTGCACTTGAATCTTCTCAGGATTCTACTGATGAACAATTGGATAATCCATCAGTGGAAACTGATGCTGCAGAAGGTGAATCTGCTGAAACAGAAGTTCATGCTGCTATTTATGTTCCTGGAAAAAGAGCAAAGAGGATGGCTAAAGTCAGATCTTCACATTCCAAACAAAGTCTAATCAATGTGAATGCTTCTGATGCTTCCTTTATAAAAGAAGGATCCCCTGATGATTGGCCTGCAGCAAATAGAGATGTTTTGGTTCACTGGGAGTTAACTAAAAATGGTCAACTGAATACCATTTACAGATTGGATAAAACTTTCATATCCTTTACATTTCTTCAAGAGATTCTACATCTTGTGGATCATCAGGATTTGGTCACTCTATATGAGTTGGTCCTCAAGTATTATGCAAATCATACTCCTCAAGGGTCTGGATTGTATTTATTGGGTGATCTAAAAGTGTTGTTTGATTCTTCTACTCCCACTGGTGAAAGCTATGACATATGGAAGAACAATCAGAGATGGAAAGTTCAGAGTTGGAAGTTCTATCCTATGCCTTATGTTCATGTGTTGGTAACTATAACTGGTCTAAGGCTTATTATGGATCTTACCAAAAGATATCCTCTGAAAGTGTCTCTAATGGAGAAAATGCTACAACAAAAGTTGGAGATTCCTCCTGATCCAGTTGGGAATACAAGGTTGTTTGCTGAATTTTTGGTGAAGGTTTTCAAACAAAGGATTAAGACTTCCAGAGCAGCATCTGTTTAGGGATATCATGTTGTATATTTGTTTTTATTTCTTATTAAAAAAAAAAAAAAAAAAAAAAAAAACCTAACATTTTGTTGTATAGTTTTGTATGCAGGTTTGGTTATCAACTTACCTGATGTTGACTAATCCATCATAAAGTTGACTACTCCAAAGGGTACAGCTTTGGTAAAGACACATCAAATCTGTTGATAGCTGTAATGGTTTACTCAAAACCATAGGGTTTTCAACTCACCCATGCTTTATTGCTGAGTAGTTGAAATGGTTGTCAATTGACCATGGATTTTTCCTTTATGGATTCCAAATAATTGGCTAGCCCACATGTATATGGCTTGTGGTAAAGGCAGTGGAAAACCATATTTGGTAATCAGTTAACCAAGATGATTTTTATCAAAATAATTGGCTAGTCCTGAGCAAACGGCTACAGGTAAAGACATCTCAAATCCGTTTATAGCTGATGATTTGCTAAAAATCATGTGGTTATCAGTGTACCTTAGAACACTTGGCTACTCCAGTAGTGATGGCTATTGGTAAAGAGACATCAAATCTATTATTTTCAATGATTCACCTCTCACAGGAGTTAACACACCTAGAAGTGATGAGAATAGTATGAAACTAATTTGTTTTGATGTACATTAAGTCATTTGTTGCTGCAAAGAATAGAGCTTTCAAGTATTTGCTGATCATAGAGATTCTGCTGAAGATGATTCTTTGCTGGTGCTATATTATTACAATCCTCTTGGTATGTTATTTTGAAGATCTATCAAGAATCTTGAACTTAACCAGGTCAAATTCAAGATTAGGGGAGGATTGTTGGGAATTCTGTTAAGTAAGAATTCTGCTGACTGTTTCTGCTGAAGGTTACTGCTGAAGAGCTGGTTCCTGCTGAAGCAGTGTATCTGCTGAAGATTAGTTTCAGCATTATTAGTTTCTGCGGATTTAATATTTCTGTATTTTATGTATTGTAGTTTGGATATGCATGAGTTTATTTAGGAAGTGATAATGCATATCTTTTAGAAGTTTTAGATTATACGTTTCTTGGAAAACGGTTTAGGGTTCCTTGTGTATAAAAGGAACACACGATTATGTATTGAAGAACGGTTTTTTTAGAAAACACTCTTATTATTATTGAAAAGATCCATAGAGGATCAAGAGTTCTTAGTATTACACTTGTATTTGTTTCCGCTTTAAAATACAAGATACAGAGATTATCTTTTAGTGTGTTATTGATTACAGTAACATAGCTAACGATTCTAGAGTGCTCAAGAAGATCTATCAAGGTCTTATTAGCTCAACACAACATAACCACCTTCAAAAGCCTCAAACTCTTCAAGTTGAGACTCATCTCCTGTCATATGTCCAGAGCATCCACTATCAACTATAACCATATCTTTAAGATCATCCAGTAGATTACCCTGCATATGAAAGTAGAGAAATTAGTTTCTCTTAGGGACCCAAGCCATTACTGACTTGGATCTGCCTTGTGCATCAACATAGTTAAATTTCTTTAAATCACTTGATGCTCTGCTGTTTTTGGAAACATTGTTTGTAACAGTTGATTTTGGTTTCCAAACCTAACAAGCTGAGGCCTTAACAGCATAAAAATGATTTCCAACAACTGTATTTGATAAAACTTTTGGCCCAGAAGTAGAAATTTTTGTACTAGCAGTAGATTGCTTACTAGCAGCAGAATGCTTACTAGCAGCAGAGTGCTTACTAGCAGTAGAGCCAGCAACAGAACCAATTGTGGTTTTGAAAGCACCATTTGATTTAGCAGCATAAATAGATCTAGTTGCACCAGATCTTAACAACACAGCCCTAGGAATCATGTTTCTATTAGGATGAGGGTGAGTACTCTTAGTAACATATTTGTGATTCACCCTAGAATATTGATTCCATACAGGTTTCTTTTGGTCAGGACAACTATTTATCAAATGTTCAAAGCTACCACACTTATAACAAACCTTTTTCTTTAATTGAAACTCACTACCTAATTTGTTAGAAACTAGGTTATTAAAGTTTCTCTAATTTCCCCTAGGCTTATTATTGAAACCACTCATTCTATCTCTAGAAATCTCATTATATTCTACCATTTTCCTAGAGATGCCCTTACCTAACACAGGTCTCACAAACTTCACCTGTTCAATTTTAGGTTCAACTTTGGTAGGAATTTCTTTCTTTTCTACACTTTGTTCTAGTTCAACCTGTTCCTGTTCCTCATCACTATCTGAGTACCAGTCTTCAATAATAGGAGCATCAGGAAATTTTCTACCCTCTACCTTAGGTGTTTCTAAGACACTTGTGCTAGACTCACCTGTTGGTTTTTCAATGTTTAGCTCACTAATGAAGGACAATTCTTTTCCTGGTGGAGCATAGGCACTCTTAGCAGGAGGAGCAACCTCATTGTAACCTATACCACTTCCTTTCCTCATTATGGTACTCTCAATAGATTTATTAACCAAATCAGAAGCATATTGTTGTTTGTTTACTCTTACTATATGTTTTTCTTTTTCAGCAAGAGCTGCATCCCTATCTCTTTCTGCTTCTTCTAATTTATTCTTAAGAAACTCAATTTCACTGTTTTTCTTAAAAATTTCAACATCTTGTTGGTTAATTCTATCTACATATTCAAGCTCACACTCTTTTAGATACTCAAGTCTTCTTTCAACATTTTGAATACCTACTTTGTAACTTAGGTTATCAAGTTTTAGGTTTTCAACTTCTCTAATTAGACTCTCATTCCTAGACTTAAGTTCTTCTACAGTGTCAGCACATGACTTAAAAGAACACACAGATAAATCAGAATCATTAGATACCTCAGAGTCAGACCCAAAAGATGATGATGCATAGGCCACAAGTGCAAAGTTATGCACTTTAGGCTTGACTTGAGCCACCAAAGAATAGTTTGGTTCTTCATCAGCCAGATTACTCCAATCATACTCTCCCAATCCATCACAAGATACCAATGTAGTAGTGGTATTCTTTGTTTCTTCATTCTTCTTTGGAGCTTCAACATTTTTCTTTGGAGCTCTACATTCTCTTGCAAAGTGACCCTTCCTGTTGCAGTTGTAGTACTCTATCTTTGACTTGTCAAAGCCAACGTTTTCTTTAGCCCTGTACTTGATTTCTCCTCCAGTTCTCTTCAAGAATTTTCTTGCCCTTAAGGTCAACATGGCCATTTGCCATTTAAGATCCATTTCTTCAAGATCATCAGGATCAAGGTGATGCAAATCTTGATTAATATCCTGTGACCTTACACTTGTAGTTAGATCACCCAAGAATGCACATAAAGCAATATCACTGGTGGGATTATTATCATTTGAACTAGCAGCAGATCCATCAGCAGTAGATACCCCATAAGTGGTAGAGTGAGATTCTTTAGACCCTTTGGACTTTAAAGATATAAAGGCAAGATTTTGTGTACCAGAAGATGAAGTAGATGAAGAAGTCAACTCTGGTTCATATACTCTTAAGTTGTTATAGAGACTTTCCAACTTCATGGATTCAAAGTCAGGCTTATTCCTCCAAACAACAGTGTGCATACTCCATTCAGGTGCAAGACTTCTAAGGAACTTGAGGTTTACATCTTCTTGTGGAACCACATAGCCAAAAAGCTTTAAATGACTGACAATTTGATTGAGCCTGTTGTAAGTTCTATTGATCTTTTCTCCACTTTCAGCAGTAAAGTTCTCAAACTGATGCTTCAACATGTTTTTCCTTGACTTCTTAGTAGCATCATTCCTTCCAAACCTAAACTCAACAGCATCCATCAAGTCTTTTGCAGTCTCACAACCATCAAAGTCCAACTGAAATTCATTAGGTATTCCCATTAAGAGAATACTGTGTGCCATGATCTCCATCTTCCTCACTGAGTTCTCTTCAGCAGACTTGATTGGTATCTCTTTACCATCAGGACCCTTCTTTGGTAAAGAGTCACCATTGATGATCACATTCCACATGTTAAAGTCAATCATGCGAATGTACTATCTTATTCTCATATTCCACAGCTCATATTCTCCAGGGTTGAGCATGGGAACCTTTGAAGCAGTCACCATATGTGTGTCATCACCCATCTTCAGCAATTGATTTGGAACATCAAACTTGCAAGGAACAGTTTCTTCTTGATTACAACTTCTAGATCACAAGCTCTGATACCACTTATTGATCCCAGTTGAGCAAACGATCTTATATAGAAGTTGACTTGAGTTAAACACTTAAGCTAGAATGCGGAATATAAAAGCTTAACTGAAGAAGAACAATTTAACTATCAACACTTCAATATATTATTAATATGAGCACTCGACAATGCTAGGGTTTTACAACCTTGAAGTGTAAACGAAAAACTAAAAACAATACGTACTCAATCTAACCCTAGGATCCTCCTTTTATAGGCCAAGGAGTCCTACTAGGTTTACAATAACTTTCTATGCAAGATAAGAATATTCTAGACGTATATAATATACACACAATCTATTCTATAATTATCTACTTCGAATACATGTTTATCACTTTAGCAGTAGATTCTTTTAGCAGCATTTATCTCATAGCAGCACTTTGACACCAGCAGCATTCTCATCACAGCAGCAGTTTCACTCAGCAGCAGAATTCAAAACCCAACAGGTAATCCTATTTCCACTGCTCCACCAGAAGTTTCCACTGATGGACCAAATGTGGAAAATTCAACTCAGGAAACACCTTGTAATGATGTTGAAATCACTAACATGCCTACAACATATGATATTCCTAACACATCACAAACTAAAATTCACAAAGTGCATCCACTTGAAAATGTAATTGGTGAGCTACAATCAGGTGTGAAGACAAGAAGGCAGACAAAAATGAATGATGTTCATGGGTTCATTAGTGATGTTTATGAGTCCAAGAAGCACACAGACAAGAATGAATGTTTGTTTTTCTGTTTTCTATCACAAGTGGAGCCTAAAACTATATATAAGGCTTTAGAAAAATCAAGATGGGTTGAAGCAATGCAAGAGGAGTTGTTGCAGTTCAAACTTCAAAATGTTTGGGTTCTTTGTGATTTGCCTGATGGAATGAAAGTGACTGGTACAAAGTGGGTTTTCAGAATTAAGAAAGATGAAAAAGGTATTGTTATCAGGAACAAAGCTAGATTGGTTGCTCAAGGATACACTCAGGAGGAGGGTATTGACTATGAAGAAGTTTTTGCTCCTGTTGCAAGGATTGAGGCTATTAGATTGTTTTTAGCCTATGCATCCTTTATGGATTTTACTGTCTATCAAATGGATGTCAAGAGTGCTTTTCTGTATGGGAAGATTGATGAGGAGGTTTATGTTTCTCAACCTCCAGGCTTTGAAGATCCTCAACATCCCAATAAGGTTTATAAAGTGGTTAAGGCTCTTTATGGCTTACATCAAGCTCCAAGGAAGTGGTATGAAACCTTAGCTACATATCTTCTGAACAATGGGTTTCATAGAGGGAAAATTGATCAAACTTTGTTCATCAAGAAAGACAAAGGTGATATTCTACTCGTTCAAGTGTATGTTGATGATATCATCTTTGGATCTACCAGACAAGAGATGTGCAAAGAGTTTGAAAAGTCGATGAAAGATGAGTTTCAAATGAGTTCTATGGGAGAACTCACTTTCTTTTTGGGATTGCAAGTACAACAAAGAAAAGATGGCATATTTATCAATCAAGACAAATATGTGACTGAGATTTTAAGAAAGTTTCACTTTATAGATGCAAAACCTTCAAATACCCCTGCTGATAAGACTACTAATCTATTGTTGAAGAATGCTAGTGGAGCAGATGTAGATGTGCATACTCATAGATCTATGATTGGTTCCTTGATGTATCTTACTTCATCAAGACCAGACATTATGTTTGCTGTATGTGCTTGTGCAAGATTTCAAGTCACTCCAAAAACATCACACTTGACAGCAGTAGAGAAGATTTTCAGGTATTTGAAGACATATCCTAATCTAGGATTATGGTATCCAAGAGAATCTCCTATGGAGTTGATCACATACTCAGATAGTGATTATGCTGGTGCAAGTTTGGATAGAAGGTCAACCACAGGAGGATGTCAATTTCTTGCATGTAGATTGGTGTCATGGCATTGCAAGAAACAGACAATGGTGGCTACTTCAACAACTGAAGCAGAGTATGTAGCTGCTGCAAGCTGTTGTGCTCAGATCCTATAGCTTCAGAATCAATTGTTGGATTATGGGTACAATTTCATGAACACCATTATATATAGACAATAGTAGTACCATATGCATTATTAAAAATCCTGTGCAACACACTAAAACTAAACATATAGAGATTATACATCACTTTATTAGAGATTGTTTTGAGAAAAAGCTCATTCAAGTTGTCAAAATTCATATTGATGACAACTATGCTGATTTGTTAACAAAAGGGTTTGATGTGGGTAGGTTTCAGTACTCGGTAACAGGTATTGGAATGCTCAACCCATAAAACTTTGATGTCTAATGGTCTTTAGTGTTGCATGATAGTTTTTAGTTACTAATATTGTTTGTATATGTTTGTATGGTTTTCTACTAACTTTTATGCAGAAGATTAAGAACACAGTGGAAACCATAGTACAAACAGTGGAAAGTTTTTCTCTCACAGTGGTAAAAGATAAAGACAGAGTACTTTTATTAAATCATTCAAGAGATACTGAGTACATCAACAGAGAGTAAAATATCATCCAAATCACAAAACACAAAAGCTTAATACCCTAACACCCTACACTTCACAATAGCTACTCCATGGGCTTCTTGCCTTTCCCCTCATATTCATGCTTTGCCTTTGAAGCACTCTTCCTCTTGTTATCAAAGGAGAGTTGCTTCCTTGGGCAAGCAAGACCCAGCACTTGTTTTGGTGGCTTTTGGAGTCTTGCTGGCTTTACTGGTGCAGGCCACTTCATATTCACCAAGGCTGATTCAAGGGCTGTTGTAAGTGCTTTTGGTAGCTCCTTGGAAAGGGTGTAGGACTCATCATCATCATCATCATCATCTGAAGAAGAACTTGAGTAGAACTCAAGAGATGGAGCAGGAGCAGATGTAGAGACCTTTTTGTTTGGCTTCATGTTGGTTGAAGTTAAAGCACTTGGAGGAAAATATCCACTCCATCCTGATGATTGCTCTTCAGAGTCAGAATAGTAACTTATTTCTCCATCAGATGAATCATCTGATGAGATGTAGATAAGTGGAAACCAGCTCATGATGATTTTAGGGTTTGTGATGTTGAAGAATAGTTTTGATGAAGACTTGTGTTGTATTGAGCCCCTTTTTTATGCAAAGTCAAGCCCAAGGGTTAATTATGAGGGATATTAACTCTTATCTATTTTGGTAGGTTGGAGAAGTAAATTTAGATATTATTTACTTAATCGAGTTGACTTTGAAAAGATATTTTTGTGAATAGTAACTTTAAGATAAAATATATTGGTTAGGTATGGTATGTACTAAATATACAGAAAACAACCAATATTTGCTGAGTGGTTGGAGTTATAAGGTGTGTAACTAAGAGACACAACAAATGGTTATTGATTCACCATGTCTAATCCACATAAGAATCAACTAGTCCAGAGCAAACGGGTACTGGTAAATATTTAAAAAATCCGTTTATGGTTGATAGTTTACCAAAAACTATATGGTCATCAACTCACCATATTCCATGTGATAAAGAGTTGGCTAGTCCATACCAAACAGCTCATGGTAAAGACATATCAAATCCGTTGATAGCTGGTAGTTTGCTAAAAACTATGCAGAGAGCAGTTCACTTTTACATGTTTTAATTTTACCACTGCTCTTGTAAATTTTTGTGAAAAGTTTCCACTGCTAGTTCACAGTTACCACTGACAGTGTTATTTTTACCACTGTTGATCTAGCCGTTACAACTGTTGTGTCAGTAATAAAATTTTTACTAGCCGTTGAGAGAAAACCGTTTTGTCCGTATTGATAGGGTTAATTTTTAGAAGATTATCTTCTTACTTAAATTAAATTTATTCTTTTCTTGAAGATAAATTTTTACTAAAGATAATCGCTCTTGCGTATTATTCTTAAACCCTAACAGTATATATCTTGTTCTCTCCATCGGCTTGTCTTATCGATCATACTCACACAATTATTCTTTTCTCATAATAACCATGGTTTCACTACACTTTGTTGATGAGCACAATCAAGTGGCTTATTTGCAGAAATTAGAAGATAAGAGTGGCCCTGTTTTTCATCAGATTGTGGATTTTCTCAATACCACTCATATAAGGTATGCTTTAACTCTTAATCCCACAATCTATGTTTCTCATATCAAACAGTTCTGGAACACTGTGGAGTCCATAACTATTTAACAGGGAGACACACATGAATCTGTGGTAACTCTTAGAGCCACAGTGGATGGGGTAACTATTGATGTTACTGAGTCATCCTTGAGGAGAATTCTCCAATTGGATGATCTCAATGGTATCATCACATTGCCCAATTCAGATATTTTTCAACATCTCTCCACAATGGGTTATGATACATCTGCCAAAAAGATGACTTTTAAAAAGGGATGTTTTTGCCCCCATTGGATATTTTTAATTCATACTCTTTTACATTGTCTAAGTCCTAAGAAAACTGCTTATGAACAATTTAGTTCAACAATGGCTTATCCTTTGATTTGCTTAGCCTTAGATAGGACTTTCAATTTTTCAAAGTTTATTTTTAACAATATGAAAGGCAATGTAAAGAGTTCTTATAAATTTCTGATGTATCCAAGGTTTGTGCAAGCAGTGTTAAATGAATTTCCACTGCAACCCCATAACAGAGTTTATAAAACCCCTGTCTAAAGCCAAAAGTTTTTCAAAATATGGATAAGGCTTCAGAAGGCTAGAATGGGGAAGTAAAACCACTTTTTCCTCAAATGCTTGCAAAGATTGCTTAGGTACAGGGTGAAGGTGTAGCAATCCCAGTTGCACCCCAACACACACCCACCATTAATATTCCATATATAACTCATACTCCACCAGTTTCTCACACATATGTGAGGAGGCAAAAACAGCCAATTCCTCACATCTCAACATTGCATGTTTCTGAAACTTTTGATCTAGGAACATGCAGTGGTGGTTCTAGGCTTCAATCTAGTCCAACTAGAGAAGAGCCTGAATCAATGCCCTATGATTTACCTCTCCCAACAAGTAACACAGTTGGAAGTGTTGAGGGCAGTGAGCAACAATTTGAATTGATGGAACTTTGTACCACCTTAGTCAAACAGGTTAAATCTTTGAAGGATGACTTGGCTCAAACAAAGAAGCAACATGCCCAAGATATTAGTACCTTGACTGAAGAAATTCAATCTTTGAAAAAGGAAGTGGAGGATTTAAAGAAACAAAGGTGTGGAAAACTAGAAGGGGGTTGAATAGTTTTACGTCCTTTTAAATTTATTACCAAAATATTTTGTAGCTTATTAAAAAACTTTCGATTCGAGCTCAAGTGAATTCAAGCAACAACCAATATAAGTAATTCTAATCTAATAATGAAAGTATTGAAATAGAATGAAGAAAAGATAGAGTTAGAAAGATCAAACCACAGCACGCGAATTTATAGTGGTTCGGCTACAAGGACACCTTCCTTGCCCTACTCCACTCCCCGAGTACCACACTCGAGAGTTTTCTTCACTATGTCAACAAACACCTTATGGTGGAGAAACCTTACACAACTTGGCTTACACGAGTTAACGACACTAAGCTAAATGTCGAGTTCTAATCGTAGCTAGAACCAATCTCACAACTTCTTCAAAACTTCACACCTTCTTCACACCTTCACAACTTCTTCAAGACTTCACACCTTCTTCACACCTTGTCAACTTCACACCTTCTTCTATGCACAACTAAGTCACAACTACTAAACTACTTTACAACACACCTAGTTTCTACAATCAACAAATTCACACAACACTTTTACAAATATCTAGCACTACTACAATATGAAACTAGCTAATCACAACACTACTACAATTAGATGGATGTAGAGGAGTGTTCTTCTTCTTGCACTTGAGTGGATGAAGCTTTGGATCAGTTGGAAATAAAGACTTATGAATTATATGATCAAAGGATTTTAGATCTAGAAATGGAGGTTGGATCAGAAAGTTTATAGTGCAAAAAGGTGAGAAAAATATGTGAAATGATCCAATATTTATAGGGCCAGAAAATACTATTCTGGAGCGTGCCGGTCCCCTTAATTAGGGGGCGGTCCCCTTAATGATTAAGGGGGCCGCCTAGTAAAATTATGGGGGCCGCCCTCCTAAACGTTGGAAAAGTTTTTCTAGATAAAATTTGCCCTTTTTGGTTGGAAATTTGAAATCATGTCTTTGTGGTTTAATATAACAATACCAAAAATGATTTACAAATATATATAAAATGTTTATATCATTTTATAAAATGTTATGTCTTAAGACAAGGTTTCTTTTGATCATGTAATGCATAAGATGCTTAGTTTATGCATACGTTAAGTGATATTAGATGTAGAGGTAAATATTTGTTACTAAATACTTGTTTACGTCTTAATCTTGACTTAATTTCATTTGAGTTTTGTGATTATCAAAACATAGGTTTATTGAGAAATATTAATAACATTTTTAGACATTATTTATATCAACAATCTCCCCCTTTTTGATGATTACAAAACTTAAACTCATTAACTCAAAAATTAGTTTTTAAACAAGTATTTTAGTGAGTTTATATTTACTTCTCCCCCTTTTTGTAGAATCAAAAAGGTTATGCCGACAATTTTCAAACGTGAAAATTTGACGGTAAGATATCTCCCCCTTGATGTGTACTCCCCCTCGTTAGGGGGCACCAAGAGAACGAACTATGAAATGCTTTGCAAAACAAAAATATTAGAAGCACAAGTATATACATGCAAACATATATAAGGTGATAAGAAAATAATTAAGCATGTTTGAAAGAAAGCATTCATATTAAAGAAATGGTTGTGTCAAGACACAACATACAAGTAGCAATAAGGATTACAAGTAGAAAAGCTAGTACACAAACTAACAACTAGGAAAATACATCATCACGCAAAGAGTACATGGTCTTTATAGAGCTTGCAAGCAAAAGGGTGGTAGAGGCTTTATTTATTAAGCATAGCATATGCTTAATTTGGAGAGCATGATGGTGATGGTGGAGGAATGGGTGAGAATTGTGGTGGAGGGATGATTGGAGAGGATGGTGGAGTTGGTAGTGGTGATGGGTTGGTAAGCAAATGTTCAATATATGAAACATATATTGAATTTCATCTCTAAGTCCAAAGATGATGGTGCGGTTGTGGATGCAACAAAGACAAGTATCCCCATGGGATTCAAGTAGCCTCCAAGGCACGGGATTGGCAAAGAATGGTGGTGTAATTTGTGGAGATGAGAGATGAGCATCAAGAGGTGTTATTGGTGAAAGTGAGATGGTAAGATGGGTGTAGATAGGTTCTTATGTAGGATGTGGTGATGATACTTGTGGTGACAAGTGTGAATTGATGTAATCATTGATTGATGAGGTTGAGGGTATGGAGGATGAGGAAGTTCCATGAGTGGAAGATGTTTTGGATGGTGCATTAGGTACATTTGGAGATGAGCATTTTGGTGGAGGTGATGGGGTTTTGTTTTCTTCATTTGTTAAGTCAATGAAGAGTTGTTTTGGAGGAATGATTACAAGCTTTTGTTTCTTGGAGGCTTTGGAGTTTGAGGTGCTTGGTGGAGTCATGATGATTTAGATGATGAATGATGAGATGAAGAATGGTGATTATGGAGGGAATTTATAGTATGAAAATGGTTGATTTAGGTATGTATTTGAAATGGTTGAATGAGATTCTAAAATTAGTTGGGTTAAAATAGGAAATGGTAGCTGATAGTACTAGAGAAAGGGTTCACAAGATGCAAAAGAAAACAGTAAACCCAGTTCCAGATGGCCGGTCCCCTTAATTGTAGGCTGGCCCCCTTAATGATTAAGGGGACCGCCTATGGAATTAAGGGGGCCGCCCATCTGGTGTTTTCCCAGATGACCAGAAACCCAAAATTTGCAGAATTGGGTAATTTTTCAAGTGTATATTTCCAGCAAGCTCTATTAGAAGTATATACTTTAGGAATAATGATATATAAATATATATATATATATATATATATATATATATATATATATATATATATATATATATATATATATATATATATATATATATATATATATATATATATATATAAAACCAAATTATGCATGCAAGTTAACATATTATATTCTACTTAGAAAAGAAACATAGCATAACATTAAGATAGTAGCATGATAATAGTGAATTTCTAAACATCATCCAAGAGATAAACAAGAAATAACATGAGTATTTCCGAATAAATCGGACAAGTAACAAACCATACAAATGTCTAATAGAAACTAATAATAATAAGTAGCAATACATCAACATCATCTACTTCTTCTTCTTCTTCCCAATCATCTTCCTAAACATCTTCCCAACGGATTTGAATCCTCCTCGAAGTTCTTCATGTATTTGTTGTTGACGGTTCATGATGGACGTTTGATGAGTGAAGAGAAGCTCATCGGTACGTTCATGAGGAAGAGGAACTTGATACTCGGTATCGTCAATATCGGAAAGATTTTCAACAAAGGTCGTGGGGGATGGAGTACTAACACGTGAGGTGTTTTCCTCATCATCATCATCATCATCCTCATGATGAGATGTAGAACCACGAGGCCTAGAATACAAAGGAACACGAGATTTTCCTTTGTCACTTCGAGAACGACGAGTACGAACAAGAGTAAGTTGGTTCAAAGTAGGAAGGATATGAACGTATTAATCTCTTTGAAGATGTGGGTAATGTTCCATGACATAACGATAAAGACGTGTGAGGAACATATCGTAAGGAAGATTGGCATTTGGGGTGTTTTTGGCGGACATGATTCGATGAACAAAAAGATAAGCCAAATTGTATTGCTCTTTAGCAACTACACAATATAACATGTGGGCAATGCTCGCCGTGACATGATCACAGTGACCACCAGTACCAAACGCATTCTCGCGAATGAGTTCTTCCAACTTTTTCATATCTTGGCTTAGCTCTTTGAGGAGGATTTGATTTGCATGAATATCGACATTCTTCGACTTGATTACCCGACTAGTCGTACGACGTTCTAGTTCAAGCATTCGACGAATGTCTTCAGGACTAGGAATCTCATAATAGTAGGGGCCATCCTGAGGACGATTTCTTTCAAGAGAGGAAAGATCCCATTCATTTGAGAATACGGCTTGGCCGTTGTATGGGATTCGAAGAATTTGTCTAAATTAAGCAAGAGTAAGAGTGATGAATTGATTTTGAATCATGAAGGAAATAAGGAGATGACCATAGGGATCGGTTTACACCATCACTTGGCTATAGAAGTCGAGGATAAAACGAGGAATGATTGGTTCGTTGATTTGGTAAAGACATTCAAAACGAATATTGGAGAACATTCGTTCAGTTTGATCAGATTCATAGAAAGATGGATCGACAATTCTTCCTTCGTGAATGTTTCTATTTTCAATGGGACGATAGAAACATGCAACTGAAGGAGACATGCCGGGAGTAGAAGAGACATTTGGAATGTATTGTTTGGTTTTGGAGACATCACCAACCGTTTTTTAGGCATTTTCACCTAAACAATATAACAATAAAATCAATATAGAGACAACTATCATGCATATGTTATATATATATATATATATATATATATATATATATATATATATATATATATATATATATATATATATATATATATATGCAATATTTGTGGAACGAAATTCTACTTCGACACAAAAAAAATATTCTATGAAGTAGTTTCACAATGTTCCTTGTATTTTTTATTTTAAACTCGTTTAGAATATATGACGTCAAAGAGTATGATATCATAATTCATTTCGAAGTAAGGTTAGATATATATTAGATTATATATCTTCCCTTTCATAAGAGTTTGACACAACATAAGCATGTTTAAAAGGTTAAAATGCGAATTTTCGTTTTCAAAATATCTTTTTCGAGATAAACCAAACGCTCCCTTAACTAGATAAAAAAATATCCTAAAACATCAATATATATATTGATTATATATCTTGATGACATCTATTGATTCTAATAGTTTTAACAAATTTTATGAGCTAGTTTTAAGTTTCAAATAACTACATATAATTATAGTTTGTTCATGAACCAAACGCCCATGTTGCGTTCATGAGTCATTTTACAACGAATTGAAAAGTATTTTGATTGTTTACAACATTGAACCAATGTAATGTAGTAAGTTTTAACTAGTTTTTAAGAGTTATATCAACAATGTGCCTTTTGAAAAATGAAATTCAACAAGGGTTTATGGGCGATTAGAGATTTTGACAAAATGATATGTTATACTAAGTTTGAGTTGCAATGCATCATCCTAATCCTATGGGAAGCATTTGGTTGTTCAATTCCTAGCTTCTATTTCACTAAAATTCGAATTAAAATAAATTTTAATAAAATGCCTAATTATTGATTAGACACCAAATTGAATGAAATGTGATGAAATGTATGTTGGAAAACTTACAAAAGATGTTGTTATATGTTTGGTTAACGTTTGCCCCTTGCGAAACAACCCCAGATTGGTGATATGGTGGAGGATTTTGATGGTTTTGGGTATTTTGGTTCGTACTCAGCAGTGGTGAGGGAGAAATAGATGAACAAATAGAGTGTTTGGGAAAAGATTTAAGGTGGAAAACGATTTTGGGAGTGTCAGATGGCCGGTCCCCTTAAACATTAAGGGGACCGCCCCCGATAACAAGCCGGTCCCCTTAATCTTTAAGGGGGCCGCCCATTAAATTTTGAGATTTCGCGGTTTCAAGTTTCTGGAACAAACATATTAATACGTATATAATTAGATTTATAATATATCAAAAATACATAAGCGTTAATTAGCACGATGATGAAATACTTAACAATTTTAATTACCGTTTCGATAATTAAAGTGTACCTTTGACAATTTTGGATAAAATTATCAAAGTGTTAAGTTGATGAGTGGTTTGAGGTGTGTTCGGGAATATGTGAATAAGTGTATATATGTATATATGTATATATGTATATAACTATAAATGTGAGTGAATGATGGGTTGATGGGCGAGGTTTGAAAGATGATAACGGAGATAGAATATAGTCGGCGAAAGGAGTTTGTTTCATCCATAGTGTTCACATGCGGAGGTGTTCTTGTATGATAATAGTCCACTTGACTCATATCCCTTCATCATCATGAGTCTTCTAAAAGTGGACTTAATAGAATTACGCGACGGGGAAGGAAAGGGTTCGATAACGAACAATTTCCTGGAGTTCTAGAAAGTCAACTAATGACGTATCTAGGTTATGTGCAAGTATATATATATATATATATATATATATATATATATATATATATATATATATATATATATATATATATATATATATATATATATATATGATTGAACAAATAGAGGAAAATAGCAAGCTATATCTATACAAACAACGTAATCAAACAAGGCATATTTATCTAAGCATGGCAATGAGTTGTGAAAGAATGGCGTACCTGGTGGTCTTCAAAAAAATCTTCCAAATCATCAAGATGACAAATAGACTTTGAAAAAGTCTATGGTGAGAAAACTTCAAGATTGCCTCAAGGAGTGTTCATCTAGCTATTCGGTCCCCATTGCCTCTTTGGTCCAAAGTTGTTTGGTCCAAACATGTTTAACATTTGACTAGGATGCATGAAAGGTGGTAGTATACCCCAAGGATTGTAGCTTTGTTGATAGTTCCACATTTGATTACTATTGTTATTGTAGTTTTGCCTATTTTGGTTTCTTCTTGGTTGAGGTGTTTTAGGCCTAGGATGAGGGTTATTTGGTTTTCTAGGTGGTGGAGTTTTAGATCTTGTCTTAGGTTTAGAAGATCCTACTTCGGTTTTTAAAGACGGTTTATAAAAAGCTTTAACTTCTTCATTGTTGGCAAGAGGTATTTTTCTATCACTAATGAGTATATACTTAGGATTAGATTTTAGAGATTTTTGTTCATTAAGTTCATTTTCAAATTTGACATTTTTAATCTCGCTTGTTGAAGTTTCGTTTGAGTTAAATCCTAAACCGGTTTTATCTCCGGATACTCTTTGAATGCTTATTATTTTACTAAGTGAGTGACTACTATTTTCAAATTTGTCAAGTTTACGAATTTCTTCTCTAAGTATTTCGTTTTCACTTTTAATCTCTTGACATGATTTACATTCTTCAAAAATTTCTTTACCTTTTTCAAGTTGATGTATTTTAATTTTTAGTTCTAGTACTTCATTTTCCAATTGATTATTTATGTATTTTAGTGATTTGTTTTTGGCCATTACTATTTGTCCTAATTTGCATAGCCTATTATATTCATTATCTAGGTCTTTTTCATCTAATGATAAGCTTTCATCACTAAAATATTCGGTTTCGGAACGTACCTCATTTGATGTATTCGCCATAAGACACTTCTCTTCTTTTGTCGTTTCTTTCTCATCTTCATCACTATCACTCCAAGCTCCTCCAACAAAAGCTCTTTGATTTTGATCTCTTGTCATCATTGGACATTTTCCAATTAGGTGATTTGGATCACCACACTTGAAACATTTCCTTTCATTCTTGTTGTTCTTGTCATCCTTACTCTTTTGAAATGTTTTCTTTTCATCATGCGGTTGTCTTACGAATCTTCCTCGCCTTTTGAAGAATTTCTTGAAATCTCTTACGGCCGTGGCGTATTCTTCGTCATCACTTTCGGAAGATGAGCTATCTTCGATACTAGATTCTTTTCTAGCTTTCAAGGCGATTGACTTGCTTTGCTCTCGTTTTTCTTTGACCATTTCGGAATCCTTCTTAATAATAACTTCGTAAACTTTTAGATTTCCAATTAATTCATCAAGTTGCAATGTTGACAAATTCTTTGATTCTTCAATAGCCGTCACTTTAGCTCGCCATTTTGGATGAAGAGCCTTAAGAAACTTCCTAACAAAATTCTTACTAGAAAAATTCTCATCAAGTGCTTTTAAACTTGTGATGATAGTGTTAAATCTAGCAAAAGCATTATCAATTGATTCCTCTTCCGGAATCGTGAATTGCTCATATTGTTGAACAAGTAGATCTATATTATTATCTTTGACTTGACTATTACCTTGGTGAGTTATTAGTAAAGAGTTCCAAATTTCTTTTGCGGTTTCACACATAAAGATCCTTTCGTACTCTTGACGTGGTAGCGCATTATAAATAACCATTTTTGCTTCATTATTTTTAGCAAGTTTTCTTTTTAAATCATCATTTTGTTTTTCAAAAGGTACGATTTCATCTTTCTTTGTTTCAGGGTTGTTTTGAATAGGTAAAAAATCACCATTAGTAATAACATGCCAAAGATCTAGATCTTTGGACTTCACATAAGTTTCGAATCTATTTTTCCAATATAAAAATCCATCACCTTCAAATAGTGGTGGTATTTGCATAGATTGCCCTTCTAAATATTTTTCAGATTCCATAGATCGTTACAAGTTTTAAAATATAATATATTTTAAAGATCTTGCTAGACGTAGCTCTTGATACCAATTGTGGAAAACTAGAAGGGGGGTTGAATAGTTTTACGTCCTTTTTAAATTTATTACCAAAATATTTTGTAGCTTATTAAAAAACTTTCGATTCGATCTCAAGTGACTTCAAGCAACAACCAATATAAGCAATTCTAATCTAATAATGAAAGTATTGAAATAGAATGAAGAAAAGATAGAGTTAGAAAGATCAAACCACAACACGCGAATTTATAGTGGTTCGGCTACAAGGACACCTTCCTTACCCTACTCCACTCCCCGAGTACCACACTCGAGAGTTTTCTTCACTATGTCAACAAACTCCTTATGGTGGAGAAACCTTACACACCTTGGCTTACACGAGTTAACGACACTAAGCTAAATGTCGAGTTCTAATCGTAGTGATTGAGCCCGAACCACCTAACTTAAATTAACCAAAGAATGGTCAACTAATTCAAATAGCCTAGATCAATGCTCCGGGTAATATAAGGTATCACCAGGTCGTTAAGTCCCGTTGAAGTGTGAATTGTAACTTTAGCGTATTCGTGATCGGGTAATTATTCACAGAAAAGGGTTTGATCAAAATTATTTGGAAATTATTAACAAATATAGCTTAGGAAAGCTATGTGATTGATTACGGGAATTTGGATTACGAAGATTTGAGCTAAAACCTAAAAACGTACGTTTTAATTAAAAAACGTATACAGACGAACAAATTAAAAAGTACAACTGATGGACTGGAAGGGTTAAAAGTGTAAATTTGGTATTTTTACAATCCTATTAATTAAAGACAATTTTAAGAAAATTTAAATACTATTTTTACACTATTTAATTATTTATTATTAATTAATTACTAATTATCTATTTATTTCTAATTAAATTAATTAGAATTACTAAAAATACTAAAAAGGCTTAGAAAATTAAGAAAATTTTTATAAATCTAATTAACCATCATAGGAATCCTAAAAAATTGTAAAAAGTTTATTTTATGTATTTTAAACTAATTTACTAATTATTAACCTAATTACTTATTAATTTCTAATTAAACTAATTATATTATAAAAAATAGAAAATGAACAGTAAAAATTCTAGAAAAATTTATAAAAATGTTTTAACTAAAATAGAAGCTAGAAAAGTTATAAAAAATATGTTATACTATATAAAATCTAAGTATGCTATTTAATTGATTAATATTAATTAAAACTAAATTAAACTAAAAGTAATTAGAAAAACCACTAAAAGACAAAATAAAAATCTGGAAAAATTAATAAAATTATTTTAACCTAAACTAGAATTTCTAAAAATATAAAAGTGATATATTACTTTTAAATAAGCTAAAAAGAAAAATAAAATTGATAAATCCTATTAAATAGAAGCTCTCACTAATATTAAAGTTGGTTTTTTTGGTTTTTTTTCTTTTTCTAAACTGATTATAAACTAAAAATAAGAACTTTTAACAAAAACACTTTTACTACACCCCAAGAAATAAGCACTTGAAGTGCTTATTAATCCCACAGTTGACTTTTGTTGACTGTGGAGGTTTTTTAGCTCAAATGGAAGATGTGGGGTCCACAATGACAACTATTGGTTTCACTGAGTTTGTTACACTAGAATAAGCAAGAATAAGCCAAATTAGTGGCTTCAATAAGCCAAAAAGCACAAATAAGCTGTTAGCTCAACTTGTTTCTGAGACAGTTATGGGACAAACTTTTGGGGTCAAACAAAGTGGGATCCACTGGTCTATAGGTCAAATAAAGGGTCAACCCTTGATCCTGGGTAGGAGGGGGGTTGAATGGTGCCAAGTAGGGCCTGTGGGACCCACTGGGTCAGTCACAAAACACCACCAAAGATAGGGGTGTGAAACAGTCTGCTGAGACAGGGCAAAGTGTTTGCCCTGCAGTCAACTTCAAGGGTCAATTTGGTACCTAAGAAAAATTCACAAAAATGTAACCAACTTGGAAATCAAAAATACTACTGGTAGAGATAACACACAACAATTTTCAGACCTTAAATCACAACACAAAATTCAAATCAATTCATGCCATTTTGGCAAAAATCTGCATATGGTACTTTTGACTTTTAGAGAAATTGTAAGATTTGACTTTTGTGAACTTGTGTAGCTGATTTAATGACTTAAAATGATATGTTAAGCTGTATGAAAGATAACTTAAGTAAACAATACACTTTGTGAAATGGTTTGATGGATTTTTCACTTCAAAACTCACCACAGTTGACTGTGGTGAGCATTACCTTGTGATTTTGACTTTGGGTGAGTTTTGGAACAAGTAAAAGGTTTCCCTGAGCTTGTATACACCCACACAACTAGTTTAAGCACAGAATTGCACAAATGTACTAGTAGAACAAAGCAAACACCCTAGAACCAAACACCCCTATAACAGACACATATGATGAAAACTAGGTTCAAACAAGTGTTCCACACAATCTATTGTACACAACTACTATATTAATCAATAATTCAAGTAAATAAAGCAGTAACACACAACCAAACTACATAAGAGAGTAAAAATGAAGAGAAGGGCTCACATAAGCCTTCCAAGCAACTGATAAGGACCAAGGAACCAAGTTAACCAAGCCTAATGCCCTCCCATGAGGTACCTAACCCACAGCCATCCTTGATTCACTGTGCTCCATGCTCATTCAGTATGTGATCACCATTTTTTTTATTTATTTTTTATTTTTCTTAGTTTTTTAGTAAATATTTAAAACTGAGTTAAGAGTTGTTCACACAAGTTTGTCAAGGTATTAAAACCTTGTTTCTGAGTTTGTTATAGCTTGTGAATACACTAAACACAAATTAGAAGCTTTTGATTAGAACTTGCAATCTGAAATGGAACTTTGAAAAGTGAAAATGAGAAGTAAACTTTAAACTAGACTTTCATTGATAAAAAGAGTTACAATACATTAAAATTAAACTGAAAATACATAAAAACTAAGAAATTACACACTACTAAGCTCATATGAGCTAAACTATATATAACGAGCTACCATAAACCCTAAATCATCCCACATGAGCTCCTTTTGAATTCTGAGGGTCCCACATGGTTTCTCTTTGACCTCTGACCAAATCCCAGTCGTTTAATTTCCTTGAGATCAATCTACACCCTTGATTACAAAATGGCGCCAAAACTTATACGGGGAAATTCTTAGTGGTACTGGTGGGTGTTGGTGAGAGCATTAATGGTGGTGGGTTTGTTTGGTGAGGGGAATTTATTGTGGGGGGGGGGGGGCTGAGTTGGTGAAAAGGTGAGGAGGGGGGGGGGGAAGTATCTCCCTGGTTTTGCGTTGGCTTGTTGGGGGAGAAGACGGGTCAACGCAAAGGTTTGACCGGGGGATTATTTAAAACGGTTAGTTAGTGGGCCGGGTTTACTTGTGGTGGACTGGGCCTAAGGGTGGGTTGGTATTTGGGTTTGGTTTTGGTTTATTATTAACAAAAGGGGTCCGGTTGGTTTGTTTTAGCCATAGGGACCAATTTTGTAATTTTGGAAAAAGTGAGGGGCTGAAATGGTAATTTCTCCAAAGTACCCATAAGGACCAATGTTGCCAATAACCATAACTCCAAGAATCATTTTTGTAATTTTCCAATTTTCAAAATTCCCAGGGACTTGTTTTGCCAAATTTGAAATCTCAAGGACCAAACTTGTAATTTTGGAAAAATTTGCATCCCAAGTGTAATATTTTGATTTTTGACTTTTAAATCCTTGGGTTGACTTTTTATTTCAAAATAAATGTATAGGGACTAAAATTGACAAGTTTTGAAACTTGGGGGACTGAAACTGCCAATACTGCAAACTTTGTATGTTTTTTCTTTGTTTTTGCACATTTTGCTTTTAAAACACATAAAACACAATCCCTGGGATAATTTAAGTATTTTGATATCTTTTTGATTGTTTTTGTGTGTTTTGGCAGTTTAAATATATCAAAAACGATGAGTGTTTGAGCACTCATCAATCCCCCACACTGAACTATTGCTAGTCCCTAGCAATCTTTTTAGAAAACTTGATGGATTTTAAACTCTTTACCAAAAGCCATCACTTCTGGAGTAGCCAGGTGTAAGAATTGTGGCACACCTGATAACCGTGTGATTTTGAGCAAACCACCAGCTTTCAACGGATTTGTTAAGTCTTTACCAAGAGCCGTTTGCTCCTGGACTAGCCAGCATCTTGATGGACCTAGTCAACATCTTGGTGAGCTGATTACCAATTATGGATTTTCCACGGCCTTTACCACAAGCCATAATCTTGCGGGCTAGCCAACTCATTTGTTTTCGGGGAGTTGAGGAACCATACAATTTTGGGCAAATTGCCAGCCGTCAACGGATTTGATTTTTCTTTACCAAGAGCCGTTTGCTCCTGGATTAGCCAATCCCTTTTGTCGCTTAGACAAGGCGGACTGATTACCACAAAATTTTTTTTGAAATAAAGTGAAAAATTTTTGAAAATTTTGGCCAAAAACGGGGGTACTTGAAAGATATTTTGATAAAATTCGCTAGAATTTCCCCCCCCACACTTAGAAATGAATATTGTCCTCAATATTCAAAGTCCCGGCTATAATGCCGAAGCTATGAACGTAAAAAGCCAAGATTCGAATCTAACTGCGGAAATACCAATTTTCACTTTATTTCTATATATATACAATTTTTTTTCTTTTTTTTTTTTTTTTTTTTTTTTTTTTTTTTTCTTTTTTTAACTTATATACATATATAAATTTTTTCTCAAACAGCGGGGGGTTGGCCATTCCCCCACACTAGGTGGTAGAAAATAGAAAGAATCAGAGATACGGGTGAAAACCCGTATTGTTGCTAAGTTTTGTTCATCGAGTCGCTAGCTTGACTCTATCCCCGAATTCAATTGTCCTTGGGGAAATTTTGGAGATCTGGGACGACCATGGATGGTACGTCCTCTCCAAAGTAATGTTTCAACCGATGTCCATTCACTTTGAAATTTGGACCGTCATTTTGAGATAATTCGACGGTACCATAAGGATAAACTTTTGCGATAGTGAATGGACCAGTCCATCGGGTTTTGAGCTTTCCCGAGAAGATCTGGAGTCTAGAGTTGAAAAGAAGGACTCGATCACCAACGTTGAAAACGCGGTTTTTGATTTTTGAGTCATGAATCTTCTTTGTCTTTTCTTTATAGATCAAAGAGTTCTCGTAAGCTTGATCACGAAGTTCGTTTAATTCATTTAGTTGAACTTTTCTATGATCACCCGCCGTTTTGAGGTCGAAATTGGCATGCTTGAGAGCCCAATAGGCTTTGTGTTCAAGCTCGATCGGAAGATGGCACGCTTTCCCATACACAAGTTTATAAGGCGTACACCCAATGGGTGTTTTGTAAGCCGTACGGAAAGCCCAAAGTGCATCATCTAATTTGTCCGACCATGATGCACGATTCTCACCTACAGTTCTCTCCAATATTCTTTTAATGCCCCGATTAGAAACTTCGACTTGTCCACTCGTTTGAGGGTGGTACGCAGTGGAAAGACGGTGAGTTACAACGTACTTTTGCATGACCTTGTCAAATTTGTCATTACAGAAGTGCGTACCACGATCACTAATAATAGCACGTGGAGTTCCGAATTGGGCAAAAAGAGCTTTTAAAAATTTCACAACTACTCGGGCATCATTTGTGGGTAAAGCTTTTGCTTCAACCCATTTTGACAAATAGTCAACGGCCACGAGTATGTATTTGTTTCCGTGAGAGGATGGAAATGGCCCCATAAAGTCGATGCCCCAGATATCAAAAATTTCACAAACTTGAATTGCATTCTGAGGCATTTCATTCCTTTGTGAAATATTCCCGTGACGCTGACAAGCGTCACAGGACTTGACCAATTCTTGGGCATCCTTGTAGATCGAGGGCCAATAAAAGCCGGAATCAAACACCTTTTTAGCGGTGTAGTTGGGATTGTGGTGGCCCCCCGTGGGACCAGCATGGCAAGCCTTTAAGATTTCAGCGGCTTCCTGACCATACACACACCGCCGGATGACTTGATCCGCGCATATTTTGAACAAGTAGGGGTCGTCCCAAAAGTAATGTTTGACATCTTTGAAAAATTTATTTTTTTGTTGGGACGACATCCCTTTCAGAATGAAGTTACCCGCAAGATAGTTTGCAAAGTCGGCAAACCATGGGGTAAAAAAGTTGATTGAGCCTTAACCACCTAACTTATATTGACCAAGGAATGGTCAACAAAGTCAAATAGCCTAGATCAATGCTCCGCGGAAGTATAAGGTTTCCCCGGGTCGTTATGTCCCGACGAGGTGTGAAATGTTATCAAATGGTTATTTGATCGGGTGAATTTGGACGAGAAAGGGGTTTGTGTGTGATTAAGCTAAGGAATCTACAATAAAATAGCTTAAACAAGCTATGTGAATAAGACGGGAGAGATGATCAGCAGCTAGGTTCTCAGCTCCTTTTTTATCACGAATAATGATATCAAATTCCTGAAGGAGGAGAACCCAACGAAGAAGTCTCGGCTTTGCATCTTGTTTTGCAAAAAGGTACTTCAAAGCCGAGTGATCCGTATACACTATGCTTTTAGTCAGAATCAAGTATGGCCGGAATTTTTCAAAAGCATACACCACAGCTAATAATTCTTTTTCAGTGGTGGTGTAATGACTTTGAGCCTCGATCATAGTCTTGCTGGCATAGTGTATAGGCTGAAAATGTTTTGTTTTGCGTTGCCCCAAGACTGCCCCTATAGCATAATCACTAGCATCACACATGAGCTCGAAGGGCAAGTCCCAATCGGGGGCAACAAGAATCGGTGCCTCTGTAAGCCTTTTCTTTAATGTTTCAAAGGCTTCGATGCACTCAGGGGAGAAGATAAAAGGAGCATCCTTCTCGAGGAGATGGGTCATAGGCCGGGCGATTTTTGAAAAATCTTGAATAAACCTACGATAGAAACCGGCGTGACCCAAAAAGCTCCTAACACCTTTCACAGTCGTGGGATGAGGCAATTTTGCAATGACGTCCACTTTGGCACGGTCAACCTCAATCCCGTTTTTTGAAATTTTATGGCCGAGGACAATGCCCTCTTTGACCATAAAGTGACTCTTCTCCCAATTTAGACATAACTTTGTGTCTTCACAACGTTTTAGCATGCTGTCTAAATGGGAGAGACATGATTGGAATGAATCCCCAATGACCGAAAAATCGTCCATAAAGACCTCCATAGTTTTTCCGATCATGTCGGAAAAAATGGCCATCATACATCTTTGAAACGTGCCCGGAGCATTATATAGGCCAAATGGCATACGTTTATATGCGAAGGTTCCATAGGGGCACGTAAAAGTGGTCTTTTCTTGGTCTTACGGGTCAATGGGAATCTGAAAGTAACCCAAGAAACCATCGAGGAAGCAATAGTACTCATTCCCCGCTAATCTCTTGAGCATCTGATCCATAAAGGGCAGAGGGAAATGATCCTTACGGGTGGCGTCATTTAACTTACGATAATCAATGCAGACGCGCCAACCCGTAACCAAACGAGTTGGGATTAATTCATTTTCCTCATTTGTGACAACAGTAATGCCACCCTTTTTTGGAACACAATGAACTGGGCTGACCCAAGGACTGTCCGAGATAGGGTAAATCAATCCGGCATCAAGAAGTTTTAAAACCTCTTGTTTGATAACCTCGTGAATTTTTGGATTCACCCTTCTTTGTTGTTGGACTGCAGGTTTGAAGTCGTCCTCCATTAAAATCTTATGAGTACAAAACTCAGGGTCAATACCCTTGATATCTGAGAGACGCCAAGCAATTGCTTGTTTATGAGACTTCAAAACCTTGATAAGAGCAGCCTTTTCCTCATCACTTAAGTCTTTGGCAATTATGTCTGGTAATTTATCATCACCCTCCAGAAATGCATATTCAAGATGAGGCGGCAAGTCCTTAAGTTCAACCTCGGGAAAGTCATCAGTTTTCTCAACATTTTTGACTTCCTCCTTATGAAGTTGTTGTGGTAGAACAGGAAGAGGAGAGGGATCTTCGTTTAACAATTTTTCAAGCACGAGAATATCCCTCTCGAGGTCGATCTCTTGGTTATCGACTCCATCGGGAATCGAGTCACTTTTGAGAAACGCCTCCATTTCTTCTAAGATGAAGTCACTTCCCTCAAACGGAGTGAGGGAAGGAGAAGAATTGGCTATGATGGGCTGAGAAGATTGAGTGAGGTTTTCACTCGAAGAATCATCAATGAAACCTAAAATCTCTTGGGCATACTCCTCAGTAGCAACATCGATGACATCAATTTGATTCACCGACTCACAATCATAATTGGAGGAGTATCTCGATGTTTGATTTAGGTTAAAGGTAATAGCTTCCGTCCCAACACGTAATGTGATCTCATGCTCGAATACATCGATAAGAGCGTGCCCAGTTCTAAGGAATCCCCTCCCAAGAATGAGAGGAACCCTGGAATCGGCATCAAAGTCAACAATCACAAAATCTGACGAAAAATGGAACTTTCCCACTTTAACAAATACATCCTCGGCAATGCCAATGGGACAAGAAATCGAACGATCGGCAAGCTCTAAAGTCATGCACGTGGGAGTGAGTGATTGAGCCCGAACCACCTAACTTAAATTAACCAAAGAATGGTCAACTAAGTCAAATAGCCTAGATCAATGCTCCGGGTAATATAATGTATCACCGGGTCGTTAAATCCCGTTGAGGTGTGAAATGTAACTTTAGCGTATTCGTAATCGGGTGTTATTCACAGAAAAGGGTTTGTTGTGAAAATTATGTGGAAATAATTAACAAATATAGCTTAGGAAAGCTACGTGAATGGTTACGGGAATTTGGAGTACGAAGATTTGAGCTAAACCTAAAAACGTACGTTTTAATTAAAAAACGTAATCGTACGAATAAAACAAAAAGTACAACTGGAGGACTGGGAGGGTTAAAAGTGTAAAATTTAATATTTTTACAATCCTATTAATTAAAGAAAATTTTAAGAAATATAAAAATTATTTTTACACTATTTAATTATTTAATATTAATTAATTACTAATTATCTATTTAATACTAATTAAATTGATTAGAATTATTAAAAATACTAAAAAGACTTAGAAAATTAAGAAAAATTTTATAAATCTAATTAACCATTACAGGAATCCTAAAAAAATTATAAAAAGTTAATTCTAAGTATTTTTAAGCTAATTAATTAATTATTATTCTAATTACTTATTAATTACTAATTAAACTAATTATATAAAAAATAGAAAATGAACAGTAAAAATTCTAGAAAAATTTATAAAAATGTTTTAACTAAAATAAAAGCTATAAAAATTATAAAAACTAGGTTATACTATTTAAAAACTAATTATGCTATTTAATTGATTAATATTAATTAAAACTAAATTAAACTAGAATTAATTAGAAAAACCACTAAAAGACAAAATAAAAATCTGGAAAAATTTATAAAATTATTTTAACCTAAAATATAATTTCTAAAAATATAAAAGTGATATATTACTTAGAAATAAATTAAAAAGAAAAATAAATTGATAACTCCTATTAAATAGAAGCTATCACTAATATTAAAATTGGTTTTTTTGGATTTTTTTTCTTTTTCTAAACTAATAATAAACTAAAAACAACTAACTTTAACAAAAACACTTTTGTTTTAACCCATGGAATAAGCAATTGAAATGCTTATTTACCTCACAGTTGACTTTTGTTGACTGTGAAGGTTTATAAGCTCAAAATGAAGATGTGGAGTCCACAATGGTATTCCTAGGTTTCTCTGAGTCTAATGAACACAAATAAGCAAGGGTTAAGCCAATAAGTGGCCTGAATAAGCCAAAAATAACAAATAAGCACTTTGCTTATTTGTTGACTGAGCAGTTAAGGGACAAAGTTTATGGGTCAAACAAGGTAGGGTCCACAGACTTTGGGGTCAAACAAAAGGTCAACCCTTATTCCTGGGTAGGAGGGGGGTTGAAAGGTGCAAGAGTGGTGGTGTGGGACCTACTGGGTCAGTCACACAAGACCACCAAAGTTGGGTGGATGGCTGAGGTAACTGAGAGCAGGGCAGATAGGTTGCCCTGCAGGTCACTTTGAGACCTTGTGGGACCTACCAAACAAAATTCTAAAAATCTGGAAAAATTTGTAAAAATCTACAAAGTGGCAAAGATTAAGCACACCAAATTTCAGACTTTAACACCTAAGATCAAACAAGTTACACACCTCCCAAGTTTGATCAAAATCTGAGAATTGACAATTTGACTTTTCAAGAAATTACAAAGTTTGACTTTAGTGAACTTGGGAGGCTGATTTAATGACCAAATAAGCTAAGATAAGCTATATTAAAACTAACTTAGGTAAAAATCCAACTTATGAAAAGGTTTTGTGGGATTTGGACTCCAAAAATCACCACAGTGAACTGTGGTGATTATAAACTTGTGATTTTGACTTTTGTGAGGTTTTGTACCAAAACTCTTGTTCCCCTGAGCTTTATTATACCCAAATAACTAATAGAAACTAATAAATGCTCGGTAACACAACTAGAATACACCAAACAAATCACAACCAAACACCCTTTTTAAAATAGTTAATGAAGAGATTTCCACTTCAACAAGTATAAAACACAAACAGATGGTTACTACTAATCTATAAGCTGATATTTAATATGTAATGAACCTAAATAAACAATCCTAGGCTATTTAAGAGTAAAGATGAAAGATTGTGTAGCTTACAAAGCCTTCCAAGCACTGAGTAAGTACCAAGGACCAAACCAAACAATCCTATGCCCTCCCCTGAGGTTCCTAACCCACAGCCATCCTTGTTACACTGTGCTCCTTGCTCATACAACAAATGATCACCACTTTTTATTTTTATTTTTATTTTTCTTATTTTTTTAGTTTTTTATTGAAAATTGAATTGAAAGTGTTCACATAAGCTTATAACCCTTGTAATATCTTATTTCTGAGCTTGTAAGAACTTCTGAGTTCCTTAAACACAAATTACTTCACTTAATTGGAACTTGGAAATTTAAGATGAGACTTTGAAAAGTGAGATTGGAAATTAAACTTCAAAATGAACTTGCATTAATAAAAAGAGTTACATTACATTGAAAATGAACTGAAATTACAAATAAACTAAGAAAATTACACACTTGAAGCTTCTATGAGCTTTTTCTTATATAACGACCTAAAATTCAACCCTAATGTCTTCCACATAGCTTCTTTTTGAAAACTGATAGCCCTACATGCTTTGCCTTGACTCTCTGACCAAATCCCATCCATCAATTTGATCTTCAATGCATCCTAGCCATTGATTGGCATTTTGGCGCCAATTTTTATACGGGGCAAAACTGAGAGATATTGGTGGGTGTAGGTGAGGACATTTATGGTGGTGGGTTAGTTTGGTGAGGGTATTAATTGTGGGGGGAAAGGTTGGTGAAAAGGTGAGGAGGGGGGGGAAGTATCTCCCTGGTTTTGCGGTTTGGTGTTGGGGGGAAGACGGGTCAACGAAAGTCAACGAAGGGGGTATTATTTAGAACGGTTAGGAGAATTTTGGGCTAAGTGGTGGGCTTGGGGTGCTTAGCTGGATCAGACCTGGTGGGGTTTGGTTTTGGTTTAGTTTAGGCTAGGTCCATTAGGTTTTGGTAACTTTTAAATCACAAGGACCATTCATGTAATTTGCCGAAATTTGAGGACTGATTGTGCACATTTCCCAAAGTACCCGCAAGGTGAAATTTGCCAAGAACCAATATCACAAGGACCAAATTTGCATTTTTCCACTTTTTCAAAACTTCAAAAATCCCAGGGACCACTTTTGCCATTTTTGGATTTTCAGGGACTAATTATGTAATTTTTGAAAACTTGCAACCCAATTATAATATTTTGTGATTATTTGACTTTTAAGACCTTGGGTTGACTTTTCCTTAAAAATAAATGCATAGGGACTAAAATTGACAAGTTTTGAAACTTGGGGGACTGAAACTGCCAATACTGCAAACTTTGTACGTTTTTTTCTTTGTTTTTGCATATTTTGCTCTTAAAACACATAAAACACAATCCCTGGGATAATTTAAGTATTTTGATATCTTTTTGATTGTTTTTGTGCGTTTTGGCAGTTTAAATATATCGAAAACGATGAGTGTTTGAGCACTCATCAGTGAGTTCGGGAAGAGAAAGTTTCTTCCACACAGAATATGGCATTAGGTTAATGCTAGCACCTAGATCGGCCAGGGCGAAGCAATCAACCATACCCGGGAAAGTACAAGGAATGAGGAATTTCCCTGGATCTCCAAGATTTTCAGGAAGCTTTTTCAATAGAACCGCAGAGCAGTTCTCATTCAGAGGAGTTCTTGCCATCTCAAATAATTTTTCTTTATTACTCAACAGATTTTTTATTGTCGATGCAAACTTGGGCATCAAGAGAATAGCATCCGTGAAGCTGATATCAAAATGCAAATCTTGGAAGATTTGGAAAAACTTATCCATTTGGCGATTAGCTTTTTCGCGGAGCTTTTGTTCACTGAGACGTGATGGATAGGGAATAGAAGTTTTAGATTTTGGGTTGTCCACTGGAGTTTCTGGTGGTTCAAAGACAACTCCAGGCTTACATCTGGTTTCAGGAATAACCTGAGGTTGGACATGTGCTGTACTTTGTGGGCTAGGAATTTGCACCTTGTCCTTTGTCACCTCAGGCTCACGATTCACTACCTTTGGAGGAGAGGAAGAAGAGGTAGTAGGAATCGCGGGTTCATCATATGAAGCACCACTTCGTGTTGTGATCGCCTTAGCATCGCCCCTCGGATTAGCGATCGTGTTGCTCGGTAAAGTCGTACCTGAGCCCGAGGGTCGATCATTTAAAGACTTCTTGATGTCAGAAATCTGGCTGACCAGCAACTTGTTCAACTCTTCTTGGGACTTCATGAATTGCTTCAACAACTCATCAGATGAAGGCCCGGTTGGAACAATGGCTTGATTCTGATTAGGAATATTTGGGGCTCGATTGTTCGGGTTGGGGCCTTGATTGAAATTTCCTTGGTTTTGATGATGGAAATTTCCTTGATTCTGGTGATTGTTTCCATGAAAGTTCCCGGGATTGAAATTACCCTGACCTTGGTTCCAGTTATAGTTTCCTTGATGTTGGAAACCTTGATTTTGGAAACCTTGGTTTTGATTTTGGAAACCGTGACCCTGATTGAAGTTACCTTGGTTTTGATAACCTTGGTTCACTCTATTTTGGTTTTGGCCACGGTTTTGGACATTTTGGTTTTGATTAAAACCGGGAGGTCCAGGATAATGGTGAGGACGATAGTTCGGGTCCATAGGAGGACGGTATTGATTGCCTCCTTGATTTTGGGACCCGACAACAGCATTAGCTTCGTATGGAGTACCATCAGTAGCTGTGCAATTGTAGTAGGCATGCGGCCCACCACAAGTCACACAGACTTCCACTTTTTTAACCTCAGCAGGGGGAGGATGTTGTGGAAATGAGACTTTCTTTGTTTGGGCGAGAACCAAAGTTTGGATCGCTTCAGTGAGCTTGTCAAGCTTAGCATCCATGCTAGATTGACCCACAGAAGATGAAGTAGAAGGACCCGCATTGATTTGAGAAACAATCGGTTTGCTTCGTGTAGAGCGGACCTTAGACTTGTTTTCTATGATTTGCAAAGCTTCTTTTGTGGTTCTACTCAAAAAATTACCTCCCGCGGAGGCATTGAGAGAATCCTGATCAGCTTGGCTCACGCCATTGTAAAAAGTATCGAGTTGCATCAACTCAGAGAAACCATGATGTGGACACTTGCGAAGTAATTCTTTGAAACGATCCCACGCTTCACCAAAAGATTCATCGTATTTTTGAGCGAACTTGGTGATTTCTTTCTTAAGACTCGTAGTCTTGGAAGGTGGGAAGAATTCATTCACAAACTTTTTGACAAGATCTTCCCAAGTCTCAATAGATCGTGGAGGTTGTTTTTCAAGCCAAATCCGGGCTTGTCCCTCCAGGGAGAATGGGAAGAGAAGGAGTTTGATTGCTTCACACGGGACATTTTTGTACTTGATGGTTGATGTGATTTTATTGAACCATCGAATGTGAGCATGAGGATCGTCCCTCTCAAAACCGTAAAATTGACTCGAGGTTACAAGATTGAGTAACCCGGTTTTGAGCTCAAAATTATCAGCCACGATGGCTGGAACAACAATGGCATCTCCGTAACCCTCGATGGGTGCTTGGAGAAGTTCACACATGGGACGGTCTTCCGCCATGGTGACAGTGGGTGTGGCAACAGTACGGATCTCAAATCCGACTGTTGGTGCTGAACGTCTACGAGGTCTTCTAGGTTTTCGTACAAGCTCACGTAATGGGCTAGTAGACCTAGAAGAACGAGTGCGCATGTACTAAGGACAAAAATCAATCAAAAAAAAGTCGAGACAAAACCACAGTGAACTTAAACCAATAATCACAAGTGAGTGGCTTCTTTAGAAAAGGTACACCACTCACAAGGATACAAAGGCAAGTTTTAATCTTTTTGGTTTGGGAACTTATTTGTTCACACCCCTAGTTGGCAGGTGTTCTGTCTTGGTTTTTTGGAGGGTTTATTTTTATGTAATTATTATTCACAAGAAAAGACGGATGTTTTTGTGTTTTGTGTATGGGTTTTAAAACTTTTGGAAAATATTTTTGGTATCGTCTCGTTTACCAAAATCGTTTCTCTTTAAGAATCACCTTAAAAGAAAACCGATTCAGAAAACGTTACGATCTGTTTTATTGTTTTTAATAATTTTTTTTTGGTGTTTTAACACTTTAGGAAAAGTGTTAATAACTTTTTTGTGTTTTGATTATGAAAATATACACAAGTGGTGGTATTTGTACGGTGAATGATGTGAGATAACACTAATCTCAAATAACGCTTTAGAAACGCGCACACTTCCCCGGCAGCGGCGCCAAAAATTGATTGAGCCCGAACCACCTAACTTAAATTAACCAAAGAATGGTCAACTAAGTCAAATAGCCTAGATCAATGCTCCGGGTAATATAAGGTATCACCAGGTCGTTAAGTCCCGTTGAAGTGTGAATTGTAACTTTAGCGTATTCGTAATCGGGTAATTATTCACAGAAAAGGGGTTCGATCAAAATTATTTGGAAATTATTAACAAATATAGCTTAGGAAAGCTATGTGATTGATTACGGGAATTTGGATTACGAAGATTTGATCTAAAACCTAAAAACGTACGTTTTAATTAAAAAACGTATACAGACGAACAAATTAAAAAGTACAACTGATGGACTGGAAGGGTTAAAAGTGTAAATTTGGTATTTTTACAATCCTATAAATTAAAGACAATTTTAAGAAAATTTAAATACTATTTTTACACTATTTAATTATTTATTATTAATTAATTACTAATTATCTATTTATTTCTAATTAAATTAATTAGAATTACTAAAAATACTAAAAAGGCTTAGAAAATTAAGAAAATTTTTATAAATCTAATTAACCATCATAGGAATCCTAAAAAATTGTAAAAAGTTTATTTTATGCATTTTTAAACTAATTTACTAATTATTAACCTAATTACTTATTAATTTCTAATTAAACTAATTATATTATAAAAAATAGAAAATAAACAGTAAAAATTCTAGAAAAATTTATAAAAATGTTTTAACTAAAATAGAAGCTAGAAAAAATATAAAAACTATGTTATACTATATAAAATCTAAGTATGCTATTTAATTGATTAATATTAATTAAAACTAAATTAAACTAAAATTAATTAGAAAAACCACTAAAAGACAAAATAAAAATCTGGAAAAATTTATAAAATTATTTTAACCTAAAATAGAATTTCTAAAAATATAAAAGTGATATATTACTTTTAAATAAGCTAAAAAGAAAAATAAAATTGATAAATCCTATTAAATAGAAGCTATCACTAATATTAAAGTTGGTTTTTTGGTTTTTTTTCTTTTTCTAAACTGATTATAAACTAAAAATAAGAACTTTTAACAAAAACACTTTTACTATACCCCAAGAAATAAGCACTTGAAGTGCTTATTAATCCCACAGTTCACTTTTGTTGACTGTGGAGGTTTTTTAGCTCAAATGGAAGATGTGGGGTCCACAATGACAACTATTGGTTTCTCTGAGTTTGTTACACTAGAATAAGCAAGAATAAGCCAAATTAGTGGCTTCAATAAGCCAAAAAGCACAAATAAGCTGTTAGCTCAACATGTTTCTGAGACAGTTATGGGACAAACTTTTGGGGTCAAACAAAGTGGGGTCCACTGGTCTATAGGTCAAATAAAGGGTCAACCCTTGATCCTGGGTAGGAGGGGGGTTGAATGGTGCTAAGTAGGGCCTGTGGGACCCACTGGGTCAGTCACAAAACACCACCAAAGATGGGGGTGTGAAACAGTCTGCTGAGACAGGGCAAAGTGTTTGCCCTGCAGTCAACTTCAAGGGTCAATTTGGTACCTAAGAAAAATTCACAAAAATGTAACCAACTTGGAAATCAAAAATACTACTGGTAGAGATAACACACAACAATTTTCAGACCTTAAATCACAACACAAAATTCAAATCAATTCATGCCATTTTGGCAAAAATCTGCATATGGTACTTTTGACTTTTAGAGAAATTGTAAGATTTGACTTTTGTGAACTTGTGTAGCTGATTTAATGACTTAAAATGATATGTTAAGCTGTATGAAAGATAACTTAAGTAAACAATACACTTTGTGAAATGGTTTGATGGATTTTTCACTTCAAAACTCGCCACAGTTGACTGTGGTGAGCATTACCTTGTGATTTTGACTTTGGGTGAGTTTTGGGACAAGTAAAAGGTTTCCCTGAGCTTGTATACACCCACACAACTAGTTTAAGCACAGAATTGCACAAATGTACTAGTAGAACAAAGCAAACACCCTAGAACCAAACACCCCTATAACAGACACATATGATGAAAACTAGGTTCAAACAAGTGTTCCACACAATCTATTGTACACAACTACTATATTAATCAATAATTCAAGTAAATAAAGCAGTAACACACAACCAAACTACATAAGAGAGTAAAAATGAAGAGAAGGGCTCACATAAGCCTTCCAAGCAACTGATAAGGACCAAGGAACCAAGTTAACCAAGCCTAATGCCCTCCCGTGAGGTACCTAACCCACAGCCATCCTTGATTCACTGTGCTCCATGCTCATTCAGTATGTGATCACCATTTTTTTATTTATTTTTGATTTTTCTTAGTTTTTTAGTAAATATTTAAAACTGAGTTAAGAGTTGTTCACACAAGTTTGTCAAGGTATTAAAACCTTGTTTCTGTGTTTGTTATAGCTTGTGAATACACTAAACACAAATTAGAAGCTTTTGATTAGAACTTGCAATCTGAAATGGAACTTTGAAAAGTGAAAATGAGAAGTAAACTTTAAACTAGACTTTCATTGATAAAAAGAGTTACAATACATTAAAATTAAACTGAAAATACATAAAAACTAAGAAATTACACACTACTAAGCTCATATGAGCTAAACTATATATAACGAGCTACCATAAACCCTAAATCATCCCACATGAGCTCCTTTTGAATTCTGAGGGTCCCACATGGTTTCTCTTTGACCTCTGACCAAATCCCAGTCGTTTAATTTCCTTGAGATCAATCTACACCCTTGATTACAAAATGGCGCCAAAACTTATACGGGGAAATTCTTAGTGGTACTGGTGGGTGTTGGTGAGAGCATTAATGGTGGTGGGTTTGTTTGGTGAGGGGAATTTATTGTGGGGGGGCTGAGTTGGTGAAAAGGTGAGGAGGGGGGGGGGGAAGTATCTCCCTGGTTTTGCGTTGGCTTGTTGGGGGAGAAGACGGGTCAACGCAAAGGTTTGACCGGGGGATTATTTAAAACGGTTAGGAAGTGGGCCGGGTTTACTTGTGGTGGACTGGGCCTAAGGGTGGGTTGGTATTTGGGTTTGGTTTTGGTTTATTATTAACAAAAGGGGTCCGGTTGGTTTGTTTTAGCCATAGGGACCAATTTTGTAATTTTGGAAAAAGTGAGGGGCTGAAATGGTAATTTCTCCAAAGTACCCATAAGGACCAATTTTGCCAATAACCATAACTCCAAGAATCATTTTTGTAATTTTCCAATTTTCAAAATTCCCAGGGACTTGTTTTGCCAAATTTGAAATCTCAGGGACCAAACTTGTAATTTTGGAAAAATTTGCATCCCAAGTGTAATATTTTGATTTTTGACTTTTAAATCCTTGGGTTGACTTTTTATTTCAAAATAAATGCATAGGGACTAAAATTGACAAGTTTTGAAACTTGGGGGACTGAAACTGCCAATACTGCAAACTTTGTACGTTTTTTCTTTGTTTTTGCACATTTTGCTTTTAAAACACATAAAACACAATCCCTGGGATAGTTTAAGTATTTTTATATCTTTTTGATTGTTCTTGTGCGTTTTGGCAGTTTAAATATATCAAAAACGATGAGTGTTTGAGCACTCATCAATCCCCCACACTGAACTATTGCTAGTCCCTAGCAATCTTTTTAGAAAACTTGATGGATTTTAAACTCTTTACCAAAAGCCATCACTTCTGGAGTAGCCAGGTGTAAAAACTGTGGCACACCTGATAACCGTGTGATTTTGAGCAAACCACCAGCTTTCAACGGATTTGTTAAGTCTTTACCAAGAGCCGTTTGCTCCTGGACTAGCTAGCATCTTGATGGACCTAGTCAACATCTTGGTGAGCTGATTACCAATTATGGATTTTCCACGGCCTTTACCACAAGCCATAATCTTGCGGGCTAGCCAACTCATTTATTTTCGGGGACTTGAGGAACCATACAATTTTGGGCAAATTGCCAGCCGTCAACGGATTTGATTTATCTTTACCAAGAGCCGTTTGCTCCTGGATTAGCCAATCCCTTTTGTCGCTTAGACAAGGCGGACTGATTACCACAAAAAAAATTTTGAAATAAAGTGAAAAAATTTTGAAAATTTTGGCAAAAAACGGGGGTACTTGAAAGATATTTTGATAAAATTCGCTAGAATTTCCCCCCCCCCCCCCCCCCCCCCCCCACACACTTAGAAATGAATATTGTCCTCAATATTCAAAGTCCCGGCTATAATGCCGAAGCTATGAACGTAAAAAGCCAAGTCCCGGCTAACTGCGGAAATACCAATTTTCACTTTATTTCTATATATATATATAACTTTTTTTTTCTTTTTTTTTCTTTTTTTTTTTTTTTTTTTTTTTAACTTATATACATATATAAATTTTTTCTCAAACAGCGGGGGGTTGGCCATTCCCCCACACTAGGTGGTAGAAAATAGAAAGAATCAGAGATACGGGTGAAAACCCGTATTGTTGCTAAGTTTTGTTCATCGAGTCGCTAGCTTGACTCTATCCCCGAATTCAATTGTCCTTGGGGAAATTTTGGAGATCTGGGACGACCATGGATGGTACGTCCTCTCCAAAGTAATGTTTCAACCGATGTCCATTCACTTTGAAATTTGGACCGTCATTTTGAGATAATTCGACGGTACCATAAGGATAAACTTTTGCGATAGTGAATGGACCAGTCCATCGGGTTTTGAGCTTTCCCGAGAAGATCTTGAGTCTAGAGTTGAAAAGAAGGACTCGATCACCAACGTTGAAAACACGGTTTTTGATTTTTGAGTCATGAATCTTCTTTGTCTTTTCTTTATAGATCAAAGAGTTCTCGTAAGCTTGATCACGAAGTTCGTTTAATTCATTTAGTTGAACTTTTCTATGATCACCCGCCGTTTTGAGGTCGAAATTGGCATGCTTGAGAGCCCAATAGGCTTTGTGTTCAAGCTCGATCGGAAGATGGCACGCTTTCCCGTACACAAGTTTATAAGGCGTACACCCAATGGGTGTTTTGTAAGCTGTACGGAAAGCCCAAAGTGCATCATCTAATTTGTCCGACCATGATGCACGATTCTCACCTACAGTTCTCTCCAATATTCTTTTAATGCCCCGATTGGAAACTTCGACTTGTCCACTCGTTTGAGGGTGGTACGCAGTGGAAAGACGGTGAGTTACACCGTACTTTTGCATGACCTTGTCAAATTTGTCATTACAGATGTGCGTACCACGATCACTAATAATAGCACGTGGAGTTCCGAATCGGGCAAAAAGAGATTTTAAAAATTTCACAACTACTCGGGCATCATTTGTGGGTAAAGCTTTTGCTTCAACCCATTTTGACAAATAGTCAACGGCCACGAGTATGTATTTGTTTCCGTGAGAGGATGCAAATGGCCCCATAAAGTCGATGCCCCAGATATCAAAAATTTCACAAACTTGAATTGCATTATGAGGCATTTCATTCCTTTGTGAAATATTCCCGTGACGCTGACAAGCGTCATAGGACTTGACCAATTCTTGGGCATCCTTGTAGATCGAGGGCCAATAAAAGCCGGAATCAAACACCTTTTTAGCGGTGTAGTTGGGATTGTGGTGGCCCCCCGTGGGACCAGCATGGCAAGCCTTTAAGATTTCAGCGGCTTCCTGACCATACACACATCGCCGGATGACTTGATCCGCGCATATTTTGAACAAGTAGGGGTCGTCCCAAAAGTAATGTTTGACATCTTTGAAAAATTTATTTTTTTGTTGGGACGACATCCCTTTCACAATGAAGTTACCCGCAAGATAGTTTGCAAAGTCGGCAAACCATGGGGTAAAAAAGTTGATTGAGCCTTAACCACCTAACTTATATTGACCAAGGAATGGTCAACAAAGTCAAATAGCCTAGATCAATGCTCCGCGGAAGTATAAGGTTTCCCCGGGTCGTTATGTCCCGACGAGGTGTGAAATGTTATCAAACGGTTATTTGATCGGGTGAATTTGGACGAGAAAGGGGTTTATGTGTGATTAAGCTAAGGAATCTACAATAAAATAGCTTAAACAAGCTATGTGAATAAGACGGGAGAGATGATCAGCAGCTAGGTTCTCAGCTCCTTTTTTATCACGAATAATAATATCAAATTCCTAAAGGAGGAGAACCCAACGAAGAAGTCTCGGCTTTGCATCTTGTTTTGCAAAAAGGTACTTCAAAGCCGAGTGATCCGTATACACTATGCTTTTAGTCAGAATCAAGTATGGCCGGAATTTTTCAAAAGCATACAGCACAGCTAATAATTCTTTTTCAGTGGTGGTGTAATGACTTTGAGCCTCGGTCATAGTCTTGCTGACATAGTGTATAGGCTGAAAATGTTTTGTTTTGCGTTGCCCCAAGACTGCCCCTATAGCATAATCACTAGCATCACACATGAGCTCGAAGGGCAAGTCCCAATCGGGAGCAACAAGAATCGGTGCCTCTGTAAGCCTTTTCTTTAATGTTTCAAAGGCTTCGATGCACTCAGGGGAGAAGATAAAAGTAGCATCCTTCTCGAGGAGATGGGTCATAGGCCGGGTGATTTTTGAAAAATCTTGAATAAACCTACGATAGAAACCGGCGTGACCAAAAAGCTCCTAACACCTTTCACAGTCGTGGGATGAGGCAATTTTGCAATGACGTCCACTTTGGCACGGTCAACCTCAATCCCGTTTTTTGAAATTTTATGGCCAAGGACAATGCCCTCTTTGACCATAAAGTGACTCTTCTCCCAATTTAGACATAACTTTGTGTCTTCACAACGTTTTAGCATGCTGTCTAAATGGGAGAGACATGATTGGAACGAATCCCCAATGACCGAAAAATCATCCATAAAGACCTCCATAGTTTTTCCGATCATGTCGGAAAAAATGGCCATTATACATCTTTGAAACGTGCCCGGAGCATTACATAGGCCAAATGGCATACGTTTATATGCGAAGGTTCCATAGGGGCACGTAAAAGTGGTCTTTTCTTGGTCTTGCGGGTCAATGGGAATCTAAAAGTAACCCGAGAAACCATCGAGGAAGCAATAGTACTCATTCCCCGCTAATCTCTTGAGCATCTGATCCATAAAGGGCAGAGGAAAATGATCCTTACGGGTGGCGTCATTTAACTTACGATAATCAATGCAGATGCGCCAACCCGTAACCAAACGAGTTGGGATTAATTCATTTTCCTCATTTGTGACAACAGTAATGCCACCCTTTTTTGGAACACAATGAACTGGGCTGACCCAAGGACTGTCCGAGATAGGGTAAATCAATCCGGCATCAAGAAGTTTTAAAACCTCTTGTTTGATAACCTCGTGAATTTTTGGATTCACCCTTCTTTGTTGTTGGACTGCAGGTTTGAAGTCGTCCTCCATTAAAATCTTATGAGTACAAAACTCAGGGTCAATACCCTTGATATCTGAGAGACGCCAATCAATTGCTTGTTTATGAGACTTCAAAACCTTGATAAGAGCAGCCTTTTCCTCATCACTTAAGTCTTTGGCAATTATGACTGGTAATTTTTCATCACCCTCCAGAAATGCATATTCAAGATGAGGCGGCAAGTCCTTAAGTTCAACCTCGGGAAAGTCATCAGTTTTCTCAACATTTTTGACTTCCTCCTTATGAAGTTGTTGTGGTAGAACAGGAAGAGGAGAGGGATCTTCGTTTAACAATTTTTCAAGCACGAGAATATCCCTCTCGAGGTCGATCTCTTGGTTATCGACTCCATCGGGAATCGAGTCACTTTTGAGAAACGCCTCCATTTCTTCTAAGATGAAGTCACTTCCCTCAAACGGAGTGAGGGAAGGAGAAGAATTGGCTATGATGGGCTGAGAAGATTGAGTGAGGTTTTCACTCGAAGAATCATCAATGCTACCTAAAATCTCTTGGGCATACTCCTCAGTAGCAACATCGATGACATCAATTTGATTCACCGACTTACAATCATAATTAGAGGAGTATCTCGATGTTTGATTTAGGTTGAAGGTAATAGCTTCTGTCCCAACACGTAATGTGATCTCATGCTCGAATACATCGATAAGAGCGTGCCCAGTTCTAAGGAATCCCCTCCCAAGAATGAGAGGGACCCTGGAATCGGCATCAAAGTCAACAATCACAAAATCTGCCGGAAAATGGAACTTTCCCACTTTAACAAATACGTCCTCGGCAATGCCAATGGGGCAAGAAATCGAACGATCGGCAAGCTCTAAAGTCATGCACGTGGGAGTGAGTTCGGGAAGAGAAAGTTTCTTCCACACAGAATATGGCATTAGGTTAATGCTAGCACCTAGATCGGCCAGGGCAAAGCAATCAACCATACCCGGGAAAGTACAAGGAATGAGGAATTTCCCGGGATCTCCAAGCTTTTCAGGAAGCTTTTTCAAAAGAACCGCAGAGTAGTTCTCATTCAGAGGAGTTCTTGCCATCTCAAATAATTTTTCTTTATTACTCAACAGATTTTTTATTGTCGATGCAAACTCGGGCATCAAGAGAATAGCATCCGCGAAGCTGATATCAAAATGCAAATCTTGGAAGATTTGGAAAAACTTATCCATTTGGCGATTAGCTTTTTCGCGGAGCTTTTGTTCACTGAGACGTGATGGATAGGGAATAGAAGTTTTGGATTTTGGGTTGTCCACTGGAGTTTCTGGTGGTTCAAAGACAACTCCAGGCTTACATCTGGTTTCAGGAATAACCTGAGGTTGGACATGTGCTGTACTTTGTGGGCTAGGAATTTGCACCTTGTCCTTTGTCACCTCAGGCTCACGATTCACTACCTTTGGAGGAGAGGAAGAAGAGGTAGTAGGAATCGCGGGTTCATCATATGAAGCACCACTTCGTATTGTGATCGCCTTAGCATCGCCCCTCGGGTTAGCGATCGTGTTGCTCGGTAAAGTCGTACCTGAGCCCGAGGGTTGATCATTTAAAGACTTCTTGATGTCAGAAATCTGGCTGACCAGCAACTTGTTCAACTCTTCTTGGGACTTCATGAATTGCTTCAACAACTCATCAGATGAAGGCCCGGTTGGAACAATGGCGATTCGGATTAGGAATATTTGGGGCTCGATTGTTCGGGTTGGGGCCTTGATTGAAATTTCCTTGGTTTTGATGATGGAAATTTCCTTGATTCTGGTGATTGTTTCCATGAAAGTTCCCGGGATTGAAATTACCCTGACCTTGGTTCCAGTTATAGTTTCCTTGATGTTGGAAACCTTGATTTTGGAAACCTTGGTTTTGATTTTGGAAACCGTGACCCTGATTGAAGTTACCTTGGTTTTGATAACCTTGGTTCACTCTATTTTGGTTTTGGCCACGGTTTTGGACATTTTGGTTTTGATTAAAACCGGGAGGTCCAGGATAATGGTGAGGACGATAGTTCGGGTCCATAGGAGGACGGTATTGATTGCCTCCTTGATTTTGGGACCCGACAACAGCATTAGCTTCATATGGAGTACCATCAGTAGCTGTGCAATTGTAGTAGGCATGCGGCCCACCACAAGTCACACAGACTTCCACTTTTTTACCTCAGCAGGGGGAGGATGTTGTGGAAATGAGACTTTCTTTGTTTGGGCGAGAACCAAAGCTTGGATCGCTTCAGTGAGCTTGTCAAGCTTAGCATCCGTGCTAGATTGACCCACAGAAGATGAAGTAGAAGGACCCGCATTGATTTGAGAAACAATCGGTTTGCTTCGTGTAGAGCGGACCTTAGACTTGTTTTCTATGATTTGCAAAGCTTCTTTTGTTGTTCTACTCAAAAAATTACCTCCCGCGGAGGCATTGAGAGAATCCTGATCAGCTTGGCTCACGCCATTGTAAAAAGTATCGAGTTGCATCAACTCAGAGAAACCATGATGTGGACACTTGCGAAGTAATTCTTTGAAACGATCCCACGCTTCACCAAAAGATTCATCGTATTTTTGAGTGAACTTGGTGATTTCGTTCTTAAGACTCGTGGTCTTGGAAGGTGGGAAGAATTCATTCACAAACTTTTTGACAAGATCTTCCCAAGTCTCAATAGATCGTGGAGGTTGTTTTTCAAGCCAAATCCGGGCTTGTCCCTCCAGGGAGAATGGGAAGAGAAGGAGTTTGATTGCTTCACACGGGACATTTTTGTACTTGATGGTTGATGTGATTTTATTGAACCATCGAATGTGAGCATGAGGATCGTCCCTCTCAAAACCGTAAAATTGACTCGAGGTTACAAGATTGAGTAACCCGGTTTTGAGCTCAAAATTATCAGCCACGATGGCTGGAACAACAATGGCATCTCCGTAACCCTCGATGGGTGCTTGGAGAAGTTCACACATGGGACGGTCTTCCGCCATGGTGACAGTGGGTGTGGCAACAGTACGGATCTCAAATCCGACTGTTGGTGCTGAACGTCTACGAGGTCTTCTAGGTTTTCGTACAAGCTCACGTAATGGGCTAGTAGACCTAGAAGAACGAGTGCGCATGTACTAAGGACAAAAATCAATCAAAACAAAGTCGAGACAAAACCACAGTGAACTTAAACCAATAATCACAAGTGAGTGGCTTCTTTAGAAAAGGTACACCACTCACAAGGATACAAAGGCAAGTTTTAATCTTTTTGGTTTGGGAACTTATTTGTTCACACCCCCAGTTGGCAGGTGTTCTGTCTTGGTTTCCGACGGTTTATTTTTATGTAATTATTATTCACAAGAAAAGACGGATGTTTTTGTGTTTTGTGTATGGGTTTTAAAACTTTTGGAAAATATTTTTGGTATCGTCTCGTTTACCAAAATCGTTTCTCTTTAAGAATCACCTTAAAAGAAAACCGATTCAGAAAACGTTACGATCTGTTTTGTTGTTTTTAATAATTTTTTTTTGGTGTTTTAACACTTTAGGAAAAGTGTTAATAACTTCTTTGTGTTTTGATTATGAAAATATACACAAGTGGTGGTATTTGTACGGTGAATGATGTGAGATAACACTAATCTCAAATAACGCTTTAGAAACGCGCACACTTCCCCGGCAGCGGCGCCAAAAATTGATTGAGCCCGAACCACCTAACTTAAATTAACCAAAGAATGGTCAACTAAGTCAAATAGCCTAGATCAATGCTCCGGGTAATATAAGGTATCACTAGGTCGTTAAGTCCCGTTGAAGTGTGAATTGTAACTTTAGCGTATTCGTGATCGGGTAATTATTCACAGAAAAGGGGTTTGATCAAAATTATTTGGAAATTATTAACTAATATAGCTTAGGAAAGCTGTGTGATTGATTACGGGAATTTGGATTACGAAGATTTGAGCTAAAACCTAAAAACATACGTTTTAATTAAAAAACGTATACAGACGAACAAATTAAAAAGTACAACTGATGTACTGGAAGGGTTAAAAGTGTAAATTTGGTATTTTTACAATCCTATTAATTAAAGACAATTTTAAGAAAATTTAAATACTATTTTTACACTATTTAATTATTTATTATTAATTAATTACTAATTATCTATTTATTTCTAATTAAATTAATTAGAATTACTAAAAATACTAAAAAGGCTTAGAAAATTAAGAAAAATTTTATAAATCTAATTAACCATCATAGGAATCCTAAAAAATTTTAAAAAGTTTATTTTATGTATTTTTAAACTAATTTACTAATTATTAACCTAATTACTTATTAATTTCTAATTAAACTAATTATATTATAAAAAATAGAAAATGAACAGTAAAAATTCTAGAAAAATTTATAAAAATGTTTTAACTAAAATAGAAGCTAGAAAGATTATAAAAACTATGTTATACTATATAAAATCTAATTATGCTATTTAATTGATTAATATTAATTAAAACTAAATTAAACTCAAATTAATTAGAAAAACCACTAAAATACAAAATAAAAATCTGGAAAAAATTATAAAATTATTTTAACCTAAAATAGAATTTCTAAAAATATAAAAGTGATATATTACTTTTAAATAAGCTAAAAAGAAAAATAAAATTGATAAATTCTATTAAATAGAAGCTATCACTAATATTAAAGTTGGTTTTTTGGTTTTTTTTCTTTTTCTAAACTGATTATAAACTAAAAATAAGAACTTTTAACAAAAACACTTTTACTACACCCCAAGAAATAAGAACTTGAAGTGCTTATTAATCCCACAGTTGACTTTTGTTGACTGTGGAGGTTTTTTAGCTCAAATGGAAGATGTGGGGTCCACAATGACAACTATTGGTTTCTCTGAGTTTGTTACACTAGAATAAGCAAGAATAAGCCAAATTAGTGGCTTCAATAAGCCAAAAAGCAAAAATAAGCTGTTAGCTCAACTTGTTTCTGAGACAGTTATGGGACAAACTTTTGGGGTCAAACAAAGTGGGGTCCACTGGTCTATAGGTCAAATAAAGGGTCAACCCTTGATCCTGGGTAGGAGGGGGGTTGAATGGTGCCAAGTAGGGCATGTGGGACCCACTGGGTCAGTCACAAAACACCACCAAAGATGGGGGTGTGAAACAGTCTGCTGAGACAGGGCAAAGTGTTTGCCCTGCAGTCAACTTCAAGGGTCAATTTGGTACCTAAGAAAAATTCACAAAAATGTAACCAACTTGGAAATCAAAAATACTACTGGTAGAGATAACATACAACAATTTTCAGACCTTAAATCATAACACAAAATTCAAATCAATTCATGCCATTTTGGCAAAAATCTGCATATGGTACTTTTGACTTTTAGAGAAATTGTAAGATTTGACTTTTGTGAACTTGTGTAGCTGATTTAATGACTTAAAATGATATGTTAAGCTGTATGAAAGATAACTTAAGTAAACAATACACTTTGTGAAATGGTTTGATGGATTTTTCACTTCAAAACTCACCACAGTTGACTGTGGTGAGCATTACCTTGTGATTTTGACTTTGGGTGAGTTTTGGAACAAGTAAAAGGTTTCCCTGAGCTTGTATACACCCACACAACTAGTTTAAGCACAGAATTGCACAAATGTACTAGTAGAACAAAGCAAACACCCTAGAACCAAACACCCCTATAACAGACACATATGATGAAAACTAGGTTCAAACAAGTGTTCCACACAATCTATTGTACACAACTACTATATTGATCAATAATTCAAGTAAATAAAGCAGTAACACACAACCAAACTACATAAGAGAGTAAAAATGAAGAGAAGGGCTCACATAAGCCTTCCAAGCAACTGATAAGGACCAAGGAACCAAGTTAACCAAGCCTAATGCCCTCCCATGAGGTACCTAACCCATAGCCATCCTTGATTCACTGTGCTCCATGCTCATTCAGTATGTGATCACCATTTTTTTTATTTATTTTTGATTTTTCTTAGTTTTTTAGTAAATATTTAAAACTGAGTTAAAAGTTATTCACACAAGTTTGTCAAGGTATTAAAACCTTGTTTCTGAGTTTGTTATAGCTTGTGAATACACTAAACAAAAATTAGAAGCTTTTGATTAGAACTTGCAATCTGAAATGGAACTTTGAAAAGTGAAAATGAGAAGTAAACTTTAAACTAGACTTTCATTGATAAAAAGAGTTACAATACATTAAAATTAAACTGAAAATACATAAAAACTAAGAAATTACACACTACTAAGCTCATATGAGCTAAACTATATATAACGAGCTACCATAAATCCTAAATCATCCCACATGAGCTCCTTTTGAATTCTGAGGGTCCCACATGGTTTCTCTTTGACCTCTGACCAAATCCCAGTCGTTTAATTTCCTTGAGATCAATCTACACCCTTGATTACAAAATGGCGCCAAAACTTATACGGGGAAATTCTTAGTGGTACTGGTGTGTGTTGGTGAGAGCATTAATGGTGGTGGGTTTGTTTGGTGAGGGGAATTTATTGTGGGGGGGCTGAGTTGGTGAAAAGGTGAGGAGGGGGGGAAGTATCTCCCTGGTTTTGCGTTGGCTTGTTGGGGGAGAAGACGGGTCAACGCATAGGTTTGACCGGGGGATTATTTAAAACGGTTAGGAAGTGGGCCGGGTTTACTTGTGGTGGACTGGGCCTAAGGGTGGGTTGGTATTTGGGTTTGGTTTTGGTTTATTATTAACAAAAGGGGTCCGGTTGGTTTGTTTTAGCCATAGGGACCAATTTTGTAATTTTGGAAAAAGTGAGGGGCTGAACTGGTAATTTCTCCAAAGTACCCATAAGGACCAATGTTGCCAATAACCATAACTCCAAGAATCATTTTTGTAATTTTCCAATTTTCAAAATTCCCAGGGACTTGTTTTGCCAAATTTGAAATCTCAGGGACCAAACTTGTAATTTTGGAAAAATTTGCAACCCAAGTGTAATATTTTGATTTTTGACTTTTAAATCCTTGGGTTGACTTTTTATTTCAAAATAAATGCATAGGGACTAAAATTGACAAGTTTTGAAACTTGGGGGACTGAAACTGCCAATACTACAAACTTTGTACGTTTTTTCTTTGTTTTTGCACATTTTGCTTTTAAAACACATAAAACACAATCCCTGGGATAATTTAAGTATTTTGATATCTTTTTGATTGTTTTTGTACGTTTTGGCAGTTTAAATATATCAAAAACGATGAGTGTTTGAGCACTCATCACGTAGCTAGAACCAATCTCACAACTTCTTCAAAACTTCACACCTTTTTCACACCTTCACAATGATGAGGCAAAAATGAACCACTTTTAGGGGTCATTTAAGCCCGGAATTGAATTTATTTGATCAAATATTGCCCTAAATCGTTCCTTTTGTGAATTTAGGTACTTTGGGAGTGAAATCTGGAAAAGGAAGCAATTCGGACGTTTTTGGAGCATAAAAGTGAAGAAAACGCTAAAGACTTAATTTTCCAAGCCGGGAACAGTGTGTGACGGCGTCAAGAGTAACAGGTTGACGGGGTCAAGAGTAAAAATCATGACGGCCCAGTACAGAAATGAAGGCGTCACAAGGAAGAGCGTCAGGAGTTAAATACGTGACGGCCTGGAAAAGTGTAATACGTGACGGCGTCAGATGTAGATCAAGGCAGTCCGAGGATTCTTTTGGCGGCGAGATGACGGCGTCACAAGGTTGTTCTTGATGCCGTCAGCCTCAATTATCTATATATAGTTTTCTAATTTTCATTCATTAAGGGGAACAAGTTTGGAGAAACCCGAAGGCCGAACCATATACGAATTTTATAGCTTTTTCAAGGGTTTTAAGCCCTTGAATGCTTACATGTGCTATTGAGATAAGTGTTCTTCTAATTCAATCAATATGTCTATGTGTTGGTTGTCTATATCCTGTGCTTGTCTTGATTCCACTATGCTAGGCTAGATTTATGTTGTGTTTGCTTAGATCTAATGAAACCTAGATGTTGATTATGTGTTGATTACTTGTTTATGGTTGTATTGGATGAATGATTTCAATGTTAGGCTTAAGAAAACTGGCAGATCTCCAAATGGTAACATGCTTGAACGTCTTAGGAAACATGAACCGATGTGACTAGGTTTTATTGGTTGTATTTAATGCATGAGTAAATTCTAATGATCCCATGTTAGGAGCTTCTTAGCCGGCTCGACATAGGAGTGAAGTAGGCACTCATAGGATTGGGGAGTTAAGTACGCCACCCCATGAATGGTATTAAGGAATACAATCCGTCATCCACGCAACTATAACAAGTAATTAACGTGTAAAAGATATCTAGGGAGTAGTGAAATCTAAGTAAATACATTTCTCCACTTATTGCTCACAACCTTAGTTTAATATAGTTTATTTTCATTTCTAGTATTTTATTTTGATTGCATCTTAGTATTGGGTTAGTTGACTAGCAACTAATTCTGCCCATTTCCTTCAAAACCTGAGATTTTTACTTGCTTTCTAAAAAATATAAAAATACCAAAATAATCATCCTTCATCTCTAGAACTAGTATTTAGTTTTTCTAATCCTAGCGACACTATTCCTAGTTGAACGGTCAATCCCCCGGTACTTGTCACTATACTATACTACAACGATCAGGTACACTGCCTGGTGGGGGTTGTAAGCTTCTCAAGATCCCTTGAGAGGTAAAGCCTGGTGCAAACCCCACACATCAAGTTTTTGGCGCCGCAGCCCGGGGAATAGTTATTGTCTAGGTTAGAATCTCTTTTTATTAGGTCTACTTGCTAGATTCCTTTCTAGTAAGATTTTATTTTTATTTGTAGGTTTTCTTTAGTCTATCTTATTTCTTTGTGTTTTTGTTCGTAACTTTTCACCACCCGACATCATGGATGATGGGAACATCTTTGAACCCGTCATCCCACCACAACAAAACCCACCACTAGAACCTCTTAGGCCCCGAACCTTAGGAGAGTATTCCCGACCTAGCCACCAAGGCTACCGAAACACCATTGAGCTCACCGGAGCCAATATGACCCCCTTGCGATCCGACACCATCCGGTTGGTGCAAAGCGGATGTGCATTCCATGGACTTCGTTCCGAAGATCCAAATCAACATCTTAAGGACTTCCTAAATATCGTAGACTCCATAGACCTAGATGTTGCAACGAGAGAGACAACCCGATTACGCCTATTCCAATTCTCTTTACGGGATCAAGCTAGTCAATGGCTTGAGCGTTTACCCGCGGGATCCATCACCACATAGGATGATCTCACCAATCGCTTCCTTACTCAATTCTTTCCACCAGGGAAGACTGCAATGCTTAGAAATGACATTTTGATGTTTGAACAACATCAAGGTGAAACTTTCTACGAAGCATGGGCCCGCTTTAAGGATCTCCTCCATAAGGTCCCTCATCATGGTATAAAACTTTGGTTATTAGTTCAAATTTTCTACGACCATGTTGACTATCACACTAAACGCACAATCGATAGGGCCGCGGGAGGTAAACTGCGTGATAAGAACGCCGAGGAGTCCTGGGCAATTATTGAGGAGCTCGCCACCAATAATCAAGAGATGTGGGAGTTTAATCATACAATAAAAGCGGCCATCAATGCAGTCTCAACATCTGGAGGAACCACCGAAATCCCCGATGAACTCCTATGCAAACTCGAGGCAAAAGTTGACTATTTTGAGGAAAGGCAAAGGAGACCTTTAAGTCCTAGATGGGCTACTGTCAATTCTGTCTCGAAACCAACTTCAACACCATTATCAGAGTCACCCTCTAGAGAAAATATCGAGACTTTTCAAAACTATGCCCCACCTTATTCCCCTCCTGAGGAGCTTAGCTCGGAGTTTGAAGCTAGGATGAGAGAATATATGGCAACTCATTCAGATCGGCTTGCTAGATTCGAGGAAGCAGTTTATAAGCAAAAAGAGGAGATGCAAGAGAAAATGAATGAGATGATGAGTCTATTGGAGGAGTATGCCAACCAGAGAACCCCCGAAAGAATGCTACTAAGGAAAGAAAGCGTCACCCCCACTACCCAATTTGTTAATTCCATCACAATTGTCCACAAGGATGACGAGAAGGTAGAAGCCTCTACTAAACAGACCTTAGATAAGCCACAAAAATCCCAACCCTTGAGTCACTACCTGAAACATGATATAAACGAAAACACAATAACAAATTGGATTAAGGGTGACGGGCGTAACCAACCTTCCAAACAGGATTCTGAGAAAGAGGAAAAGGGAAAAGATGAATATGATGCGTTACCTGGGGGGGTCAATATTTGAAAGGCTATTGGTACAAAAAGTGGCTACTAAGCAGATAGCGTGTGGGAACTTTGAGATACCAACTAGCATTGGGGATTTGAAATATGTTAGTGCTTTCGCCGACCAAGGATCGGAAGTAAATCTTATGCCCCTAACTATTTACGTCCAACTAACGTCAAAAATGCCAGCCCCTACTCATGTTAGGTTGTCCCTCGCTGAACACTCGTACGTATACCCCCTAGGAATCGCAGAAGATGTATTAGTTAATGTCGCATGATTCATGTACCCCGTTGATTTTATGATCATCGATGATAAGGGAGATGGATCCATGCCAATAATCCTTGGGGCACCATTCCTCGCCACCGCTAGGGCTGTCATTAAGTATGAAGGTAGGAAAATTGAGCTTAAATCTGGAAAAAGAAAGATTAGCTTCCCCATGACTCCGCGAAGTGGGCATGAGAATTTGAGTTGGAGAAAGCTCAAAAACAACATTGACACGACACCCATTCGTGTTCAGAATAAAATTCTTGCATGGGAGGCAAGAATCAAAAGCTACAGGGAGGCTAAATATGAAAGAAGCAAAAGCAATAAGGTTCATGTCGAATTCGAACATAATCGACCAGCAGAAAGTCATATCCCATTCAAGGATGGGAACTTGGTACTATTAAGACACTTGGAAACAACAATACCACCCGATAAACCAAGTCTTTGGTGGTATGGACCTTTCACAATTGAGAGCATGAACCAAGATGGGATGGCTAACCTGAGAAGTAAAGTAGGTGGAGAGGTGATTGCAAGTATCGACAGGTTGAGGCACTACCACCACAATAGTAATGATCACAACTACATGGGGTACATCATCTCAAGGGATGAGGTCATGTAGTAACCCATGACCTCGAGTCTAGCTACAAGACTCGTAAATAAAGAAAAGCGCTTCTTGGGAGGCAACCCATGCTTTGTGTGATTTTATTTTGTTTGTTTATTATTTGTTTCCGTATGCATGCTTTATTTTTATTGTTGGTAGATCATGTTTCTAAACTAAAAAGTGGAAATACTTTACTTTGTTGTTTTGGCCTAGTCTTAACTCCACCCAAAGGTATTTTTGCAAAAGATAAGTGTAAGGGGAAACCCCAAATATGTTTTTAAGAAATAAACCGATCATGATTCTCCACAATATTCGATGAACATGTATATTCGTATTTGTTAGAGTCAAATGCTTGTATTGAGTCATAATGAAGTTTTGCAGGATTTTCCAGGAAGTAGGACCAAGTTTTTCCAGAAATTTTCTGGAAACTTAACATAAGAATTTCTGCAGGTCACTTCTGACGGCGTTATGAGTTTGGTCTTGACGGCGTCACGGGTAAAAATCTGGAAATTTTACCGGTTTTGTTTTTCTAACGGAGTCTTAAAGTTTTTGTTGAATTATTAAGTTTTATGATCTCCAGGAAATCTGCAAACTTCATTCCACAAGCATTATATCTTACTTTGTTTTCTAGGATTTAGTAACTTATGTAGATTGCCGCCGATTTTATGCGAGGTTGTCTTGTTTGTTTTCTCAGGTTTAACAGGTTATGTATGACAAGAAGATGATTTATATTCTGGAAGGGAAGCTTTGATTGTTCATTTTCTTGGAGGAAGATTTAACCTGGCCAACTTATTATCCATATCGAGCGAATCAGGGGAGTATTTGATTTCATTCTTTTTACTTATTTCACTTTTACATTCTTTACTTGAACATTGGAGACAATGTTCATCTTAAGTGTAAGGGGAGGGTAAAATGATGATACCTTACAGATACACTTTCCCTTGAGTTTGTTTGTTTGATAGTAGATGTGTAATAAAACTATGAGAAATACTTGTTAGTGCAATTTTAGCGCCAAATTTAAAATTTTTTACAACATTTAGGAGTGAAACTTTAGCCATAGCAAGCGTCTCATGGATAGGAGATTGTATGACTAGCACATAACCGTATCATTCAGAAAAATTTTCCACCCAAATATGTGAGGTTCGCCTTTAGATTTGATAGGAAAAGCATTTACTATTAGTGCTTATGAGTGTACCGGTAGCATTTAGATTCTAGAATTTGCGTTAGTGATGCATCCCGAGACCGCTAGTGAGACTACATTCGTGTAGAAGGATTTACTACATGATAAGAGGCATTAGGATCACCCTTGTGTTAAACCCGTATCATAATTACTTGACCATTTAAGTCATATTACTTGGCTAGTTAAGTCAACTATTTTTTCCCACACCCTTAGCGTTGTACTCATTTTTAGTACACGAAACCCCTAGTACACCACTCCGAGCCTATCTTTTCGTTTCTAACTTTAAGCATTTTACTTAAAGGAAGAATTTGTTACACCCCACTTAAATGTACACCCAAATCGCCTTAGCCTTCCGTGTATGCGCTCATTTTTAGTGCATTATTGTTATTTTTTAAACCCTAAGTTAACTATCTAATTGATTACATGGTTGCTAAGTCGAGTCATATCTTTGTACATATTGTTTTGGGACGATTGGGACTCATGGGTAAAGTACTTGTTTTATGGAGTAATGGGGAAGAACATCATTTCTTACCCCCATATGTGCGTTAATCTTAAAAGTGCTCCAAGTGTTTTGATTTTCTTAATTCGAGTCATTAGATTAGTTTATTGTAAAGTATGTAAAAATTCAAGTGTAAGAGGAATTTTCATTCCCTATGATGTATTATTTTGGATGGTAGGGTAAGAGTGTATGCACACACACACACAAAAAAAAATAAAAAAATAAAATAAAAAAAAATCGAAAAAATCAAGAAAAAAAGATAAAAAAGAAAAAAAAAATAGAAAAAGAAAAAGAGAAAAAACATACGGACTACAATCCCTTTTTATTCTATGTTTATTTTATGTTTTTTGTTATTTTCCATTTATTAGCTTAAGTCGAGTCTAGTCTTGGCTTAGCAACGCCACATTGTACATGTAATTAACCAAGATTGTTAACTCGCCACCAGTAAAGACTGCCTATATCCAACAAAACCGTGTATTTCATATCCCTACACCTAATGTTACAACCCTTTGAAAGACCTCTTTGATAGTTTATCCTAGGTGCTTACGCCATGTGGTGGAGGTTTGATCCTTTCCCAAGCCTATGGTAATCTATTTTGCTATGACAGGTAGTGAGAGATATCTTCCATTTCCATATTGTAATTTATACTTTATTACACCCGAGAGATGTGAGTATCAAAACACTATTTGTGAGGTGCTAGTGTATGACCTCCGTGCTTGTCTTTGGTCTTTAGTGGAACGATTATTTGTTGTAATTACTTTTATATTAGTGTTAAATGACCCCTAACTTGTATTTTGAGTAGAATAAAAGCGCATTTGCTTGAGGACAAGCAAATCTCAAGTGTAAGGGTATATGATGAGGCGAAAAATGAACTTTTATGGGGTCATTTAAGCCCGAAATTGAATTTATTTGATCAAATATTGCCCTAAATCGCTCCTTTTGTGATTTTAGGTACTTTGGGAGTGAAATCTGGAAAAGGAAGCAATTCGGACGTTTTTGGAGCATAAAAGTGAAGAAAACGCCAAAGACTTAATTTTCCAAGCTGGGAACAGTGTGTGACGGCGTCAAGAGTAACAAGTTGACGGCGTCAAGAGTAAAAATCATGACGGCCCAGTACAGAAATGAAGGCGTCACAAGGAAGAGCGTCAAGAGTTAAATACGTGACGGCCTGGAAAAGTGTAATACGTGACGGCGTCAGATGTAGATCAAGGCAGCCCGAGGATTCTTTTGGCAGCGAGATGACGGCGTCACAAGGTTGTTCTTGATGCCGTCAGCCTCAATTATCTATAGATAGTTTTCTAATTTTCATTCATTAAGGGGAACAAGTTTGGAGAAACCCTAAGGCCGAACCATATACGAATTTTACAGCTTTTTCAAGGGTTTTCAGCCCTTGAATGCTTACATGTGCTATTGAGATAAGTGTTCTTCTAATTCAATCAATATGTCTATGTGTTGGTTGTCTATATCTTGTGCTTGTCTTGATTCCACCATGCTAGGCTAGATTTATCTTGTGTTTGCTTAGATCTAATGAAACCTAGATGTTGATTATGTGTTGATTACTTATTTATGGTTGTATTGGATGAATGATTTCAATGTTAGGCTTAAGAAAACTGGTAGATCTCCAAATGGTAACATGCTTGAACGTCTTAGGAAACATGAACCGATGTGTACTAGGTTTTATTGGTTGTATTTAATGCATGAGTAAATTCTAATGATCCCATGTTAGGAGCTTCTTAGCCGGCTCGACATAGGAGTGAAGTAGGCACTCATAGGATTGGGGAGTTAAGTACGCCACCCCATGAATGGTATTAAGGAATACAATCCGTCATCCACGCAACTATAACAAGTAATTAATGTGTAAAAGATATCTAGGGAGTAGTGAAATCTAAGTAAACACATTTCTCCACTTATTGCTCACAACCTTAGTTTAATATAGTTTATTTTCATTTCTAGTATTTTATTTTGATTGCATCTTAGTATTGGGTTAGTTGACTAGCAACTAATTCCGCCCATATCCTTCAAAACCCGAGATTTTTACTTGCTTTCTAAAAAATATAAAAATACAAAAACAATCATCCTTCATCTCTAGAACTAGTATTTAGTTTTTCTAATCCTAGCGACACTATTCCTAGCTGAACGATCAATCCCCCGGTACTTGTCACTATACTATACTACAATGATCAGGTACACTGCCTGGTGGGGGTTGTAAGCTTCTCAAGATCCCTTGAGAGGTAAAGCCTGGTGCAAACCCCATGCATCATACAACTTCTTCAAGACTTCATACCTTCTTCACACCTTGTCAACTTCACACCTTCTTCTATGCACAACTAAGTCACAACTACTAAACTACTTTACAACACACCTAGTTTCTACAATCAACAAATTCACACAACACTTTTTCAAATATCTAGCACTACTACAATATGAAACTAGCTAATCACAACACTACTACAATTAGATGGATGTAGAGGAGTGTTCTTCTTCTTGCACTTGAGTGGATGAAGCTTTGGATCACTTGGAAACAAAGACTTATGAATTATATGATTAAAGGATTTTAGATCTAGAAATGGAGGTTGGATCAGAAAGTTTATAGTGCAAAAAGGTGAGAAAAATATGTGAAATGATCCAATATTTATAGGGCCAGAAAATATTGTTCTGGAGCGTGCCGGTCCCCTTAATTAGGGGGCGGTCCCCTTAATGATTAAGGGGGCCGCCTAGTAAAATTAAGGGGGCCGCCCTCCTGAACGTTGGAAAAGTTTTTCTGGATAAAATTTGCCCTTTTTGGTTGGAAATTTGAAATCATATCTTTGTGGTTTAATATAACAATACCAAAAATGATTTACAAATATATATAAAATGTTTATATCATTTTATAAAATGTTATGTCTTAAGACAAGGTTTCCTTTGATCATGTAATGCATAAGATGCTTAGTTTATGCATACCTTAAGTGATATTAGATGTAGAGGTAAATATTTGTTACTAAATACTTGTTTACGTCTTAATCTTGACTTAATTTCATTTGAGTTTTGTGATTATCAAAACATAGGTTTATTGAGAAATATTAATAACGTTTTTAGACATTATTTATATCAACAAAAGGTCTACAAAGTTTGTCATCTCATCCCCATCCTCACCTCATGATGAAGATTCAGCATATTTTAGTGAAGATTTGGGAAATTCTCCCAAACATGGGAGGATTAAAACTGATGCTACATTTAAGGGGAGGAGACTAAACTTTGAACAAGAATTTGCAGAACTTGATGATCAGGATGATGTTCAAGAGGAGGAAGAAGCAGTGGGTTCTAAGGAAATTTTTGTTGAAGCAGTTGAAACTAATAAAGACACAGTGGAAACAAATCGAGACACAGTGGATGTTGCTGATGCAGAATTTCAAAGAAAGAGGGTTGAAAAAGGAAAAGTTCATATTTTTGAAGAAACATCTGAGCAGCTGTCAAGGAAGATTTCAAAAAGAGAGCAATCTCAGATAGATTATGATGCAAATTTGGCAAAGGAATTGGAAGAAGTTGAAATTGCAAAGAAGAAAAAGCAAGAAGAATTAGATATTGCAAGTTTCATGGAGACTAAAAGGCTGGATAAGTTGGAAACAATTGTAGAAGAACCAATTTCCACTGTTTCACCAACAGTGCTAAAAGAGAAACCTCCAATGTTCACATATGTGCCAACAGAAGAAGAAATTGATTTCATGATTGCTCATGATCCTGTAATCAGGAAGAAGGCAGTTGAATTGGTTGCTAATACAACTTTAACTGAAGAACAAAGATCAGCTCAACTGAATGACTCTATTCAAATGAAGAATCAACAGGCACTTGATGATATAATTGGCACAGTTAGAAAAGGTCAGAAGAAACCAAAACAACCAACCAAGGCACAGATAATTTCTGAGATGCAGACTTTCTGTTGTCATGTTGGCAATTGGAAGATGTCTCAATTTAAAGGGATGTCACATGAGAAGATTGAAGGGATCTACTACCGAGTCAAAAGACAAGATAGCCATTTCATTCCTATGGTTTCAGAAGCCGAAGTCCTCAGAAAACCCAAGAGACCAGGAAAACCTCTTGAGTCTAAAGAAGTCAAGAAATCTAAAGTTGCAGAAAAGTTGACTGAGGAACAAGTCTCAGGAATGATTTTTATTGAAACTGATGTGTTGAATGTAGAGCCTTTACAGTCTAAATATCTAGTTGTTGGTTGGGAAATTTATTCTGATGATTTTGGTGGTGCATGGAAGATTATTAGAACTGGTGATATCACAAGTATTTTAGAGATTTTGAAGATCTTGTCAGGTCTTGTGACAGAGAATACTTGGACACTTTATGGAAGATAGTTCAAGATCAGTTCAAGAAAGATGAGCTTGTTGATGTCAAGGCTAAAGAGTTATGGATTAATTTAAGAAGACTTTATGAGCCTGATGCATCTGACAGATATTGGAGATTTGAAGCTAATAATTTGAATACTTTGTGGAAATTCTATGATTCAAGTGCAGTACATCATGTATCTACTCAAGATGGAGTTGATGTGTTTATGTTGGCTGAGAAAGAATATCCATTAAGAGCAGGTGTTCTTACTGTGATGTTATCTGTGAAATTAAGATGTTGGGAAAGAACTGAAGTCATAGAAGATTTGCTGCAAAGGATTTATGATCAAAGTGTGAAAGCTGATAAGGAGTTGAGAAAAAGGAGATAAGTGTTTGGAAGAATTCCCATATCCTCACATATGCTGACAACTTGAAGAAACTTATTGATTTACATAGTAATCATAAGTTTAGGGGAGGATTGTTGGGAATTATACTAACAGTTTCCACGGCTAAGCATGGAAGAAGCACTGCTGAAGAATACACTAACAGTGGGAACACATTACCACTGTTAGTACATATAGTTACCACTGCTGTCAGGATAATTTTTAGGAAACGTGTATAGATAAATATAGAATAGATTTTGTGTATATCCTATTCTATTAGCATTATACTTATCTTGCAGAAGAGGACTCCTTGTGCTATAAAAGGAGGTCCTAGGTTAAGGTTAGATATACGTTTTTCTTAGAGCTTCAAGGTTGTAACCCTAGTGATACAAAGATCACTCGTATTATTATTCTTGATAATATTGAAGCTAACAGTTTGGTTTACACATTGTTCTCATTCATATACAACTGCTTTTACTCACAATCAAACTTCTAAGTATTACTAAGTAGATTCCGCATACTTGGTAGTATAACTCAAAGTATCATTCTAACACAAATCAAGGTGTGTTTAGATCCATCAAAGACAACCGGCCATGTACTATGAGAAACACTCATTGTCCCGAAAGGATTAAATCCATCACTAGCTAAACCAAGTCTAACATTGCGAGGTTCCTTAGCAAAGTCAGGATATTTGAAATCAAATGTTTTCCAAGCCGAGGAATCTGCAGGATGTCTCAAACAACCATCATCAGTACGACCCTCATCATGCCATCTCATGGAGGCAGTTATCTTAGGTGACACAAATAACTTTTGTAACCTAGGTTTGAGAGGAAAGTGACGCAAACTTTTGCTGCAATCTTCTTTTGGGTATGGGGTTTCGTTGACTGATTTTCTGAATCATTTTCACTTGGTTTATAACTTGACGTACCACATATATCACTTTTTATTTTTTTGCTATTTTTTTCGGTACAACATACAATCATTAGGGCATGCATCAATTTTATCGTAACTAAGTCCCAAATCTCTTATAAATTTCTTCATTTCATACAATGACTTAGGAATAGAAGCATCTGGGAAAGCCTCCCTCATTGTATCGAGCATCATGGTAAAACCTTTTTCACTACATTTTCCTATGCACTTACTACGATAGAGTCTCACGTTAAAAGAAAGAACTGAAATTTTTTTACATCCAGGATATAGTTCTTTCTTTGCTTCCTCTAATACCTCATAAATTTTTTTGTATGGGCATTTGGCGTACCTTTATTTTTATCATCTTTTTTTCTTTTTTTTGAAGAATGTGTGTTCTCACTAGAGATGCGAAAGGCATCACGCACCAATCCTTGCATGTCATCTTGTGTATCTAATTGCATATCATCTTGTGTCTCTAATTGCATATCATCTTGTATATCTAATACAGGACAAGTAGCGGGTCGGGACATTGAGCGTGCAATTTGATAACCTTTGATAAACCCATCACATATTAGATGCTCGCTAGCATCCTCTCGATCAACCCATATTCCATTATGAAATTTAACGCATGGACATAAAAAATTTCCACTATCAGACTCATTAGCAAACATGAAATCAAGAAATTTTTCCAAACCTTTTTCGTATTCGGTAGTCACCCTTGATAAAGACATCCAGCTAGTATCCATCTCAAGGCTTGAATCAGAAAACAAAAATTATACGTTAAAATACAAAAAATGTAATATGCATACATCGTATTTAAATGGATGAGAAATAGTAAGACTTAAACACTTGATTACGATAACCTGTTTAAAGTGGTTAATATACTTTTAGTAAAAGTGTGTTTACTGTTTAGCTATACTTAAAATATTATTATCAGAAAGAAAATAGTTTTTGTGACACACATAATGAAAACAAACATAATCTCTATGTACTTTAACTAATACATAATATTAAAAAGAGAATGCAAATCGTTCATTATGGATTGTTATGCAAAGCCTAATAAAAGTACTAACTTGCTCTGTTATCAAAATGCTATAAGTTTAACACAAATGTGCAGGTAAGCTCATTTTAAAAACCTATCACTTTATTATGATTATTGATAAAAGAAAGGGACAAATAATAAACCCAAATTTAGAGCCCTTTGTAATGCATAGTCATTTAAGCGCAAGTTCACCCAAACGCACCCTCAATAATTTAAACACTCAAACAAAAACTAGTACATAAAAATCGGTATTAACAATTGATATATGTGCTATTTCTTATTAGTAGAATAAAATCTAATTAAATAAACATACCCTAGGATGAATTCCGGCCAAATTTTTTTGTTTGCCTTATTCTTTTTTTTAAAGGCAATATATATATTAACTACGCGGAAAATGCAACCAAAAAACAAAACAAAGGCATCCATTAATCAACAAGATGATTAAATGAAGTGGACCCAAGAAAAAAAATTCAACTAAATTACAATCTAAAAGCAAAAAGAGAACAAAGATCAGGAACAACTCATAAAATTCGGATATGCCACAATCTCAATACATTCTTGACCCACAACTAAAATTCATGAATGGATCCTTAAACCCAACCTTAAAGTGCAGACCCACAACCAATCCATGAGGCAAACTTATACCAGGTACCTAAAAGACATTAGTGCCAACCCACAAATCTTAGAATGCAACCTGTACATTCTCCCATATCAATACAAACAGCAAACTTCAAATGCAGACCCACCAATCCAACCTTAAATTCCAGTCCCATGAAACAATAGTTTGCCTTATTCATTAGTTTCTTAAAGATCAGTAAGTCTCAAATATTAGAACGAAGAGTTATTCCACTATTACAATTAAATAGCATAATCACCATACAAAGACCCGTCTCCTGCTACACATTTATCACTGTTGATTATGTGATTCTATTATACAATATTGCATAGTGAGTTTCATACCTCATCCAAACACTCATATTGGAAGATCATATACCATGAGAGGTTTATTCAAAATGAAGAACTACTAGCAAATTGAGCTTTTATGCCATCCAAATTGCCAATTGTTTTTTGAGGTAAAATGAATTTGTCTAACCCTTATCCTATCAAATTATGTAGTACATAAGTAATACCTTGAATCCCCCCATTCACATTGATGTTTCAATCTTAAATTAGATTATGTTTATGAGGGTAAGGATCCAGTGAGAAAAAATCATAAAATGAGAAGAATGAGAAATAACTATAATTGCATATTTGAGATGCATCGACTTGAATTAGATGCATCTCTATTCATTTAGATGCATCACAATTAGTTTCGAAAGTGATTTTAAAGTGAAAACGATGCAAAATAGTGCTAGCAACAAATTTGACCCACAGAGGACGAAAAATACATAGGATTCGTCTAACTTAACGAAATGCATCTAATATATGTGTATGCATCTAATTTTTAGCTAGAAAATATATTATGATGCATCTAAAAGATTAGGGGTGCATCTAATTCAAATTGATGCATCTCTAATTTGTAATTATAGTTATTTCTCATCTTTTTTATTATAAGGATTCTTCTCATTTGATCCTTAGTCATGTTTATGATTATAAAAGTATCTAACCTTCAATATTTGAATAAATGCTCAACTTCTTTTGCCAGAGAAAGATTCTTCAACTTTTGCTATTTTTTAGCTGGAGCCGCTTCACCAGGGAGGGTTTTTTTTTTTTTTTTTTTTTTTTTTTTTTTTTTTTTTTTTTTGTGCAGTAGAGACGAGGGAGGGGGTTTAAGGATGGATTTACATATATATTAACCTCAATTTTTTTACTATATATACAAAATATACATAACGAGTCCCTTTTTTCATTCAACACAAGAAACGACAATTCATTATATAATGATTCATTATTAGTGTTATACAAACACATTATGTTATAAAAAAAAAACACGGAAACTTATGACCAATGCATCAAGTGACGTATCTCTAATAATACCTAGCCAAATATGTGTCCTATAAAACTATATATAATAGGACCTATATACTTTATAATAATACCTAGCGGAATATGTGTCCTATAAAATTATATATAATAGGACCCATATATTAAGTGTCATATTAAATTATAATCTAATAAAACCAAACATAAAAAGCGTCCCATAAAATGTACTATAATAGGACCTTTATATCAAATGTCATATTAAGTTATATCATAACGAGGCCATATTAAAAAAGTGTCTTATAAATTAACTTAATAAGATCCACAAAAAAAATGTCCTATTTAAAGCCACTATAATAAGACTAAAAATTTAATTGGTCCTATAAAACGTTTTTTTAAGACCTCGTTAAAAAAAAGTGTCCTAAAGAAAGGTCCTAAAAGCCCCCTTTTCTTGTAGTGGATTGTGATAAATTTGCATTAATAAATATATTAAGTTATTGTTAGATAGTTTCATGAAACACTAATTTGTATTAAATTTAATAAAATGTACTATCCCAGTATTTAACTTTTCTCAACATAAAAAAAAAAAAAAAAAGTCTAAATGACCAACTTCATCAAGTTTGTCATCATAATTATTCCACATGAGTGCCCAATTATCTCCAAAAGTTCAATCAAGCATGAAAGATCTGCATAATGTGATGTGAATATATGGTTTGAGTTGTATTATGTTTTATATTTATTGATAACTAAATTAAGATATTGGAGTTACTTTGCATCTTCAATGACAATTATTATGCGAATCTTAGGTCCACCATGGCTATTGACATTAACAATATTTCCAATAGCTACAACAGTCCCAATAACATTTGCCAAGAAACGTGTAAAAATCACAACTAATAAATTAATGAATTCTAACAAATTTTTTGTTAGGTTAACCAAAAAAACATACCCCGCACAATCATGTTCATGGTATTCATTATTTTTCTCCAAGATTTGTATGAATGACTCGTTAACAAAGCCTACAAAGTTGTCATCACTTTGTTCGATTTTGGTGAATTCGGTTCCTTTATAAAAGGAATATTTCCACCTATTTGGTTACAACAAGTATGGCGACGGCCGGCCGCGTTGCGGCCTGGCGGAGTTTTTTCCAGTTTCATATAAACAACAATTCCAAACACTCTTTACGAAGTTAATTTTGCATCAAAGGACATAAGCTGCTTTTATATGCAATTTATAACACCGCCTTAATAAAAAAACATGTCCATCCACTATTTCGCAAACATAAAAAATGAAGGTACCCGAATGACTACATCCGTTAAATACAAAGACCTACCAGCAAAGGTATCATTCAGGTGTTGTTCAAATAAATAAGAATCCACATCGTAATAGGAGATGAAAACGTATAAAAGTAGCTACGTCCGTTTCCCATAAAAGAAAGAGGGGGTGCTGTTTGCGGTGGTGTAGCTGTAAAGAACCAAGAAGACAAATAAATACGCGACCATAAATGCATCAACATAAACGATAACTGTGAGCGGAAGCAAAAATGAAAAGTTGCATTCGTTTTTCACATTTTCAGACCTGTCAGCTGGAATCATTCCGGATGTGGCTGCTAAAGTACATAGAGCAACATAGTTACCATTATTTACACCATGAGGTGCACATAAATGTGTCCACTACACATGTGTGCCAAAACACATAACTTATACATTATCTTCCATCACCATCCGACAGATCTGCAAACGATTAGCAACAATATGAAGAAATAATCATATCAATTAAAAAGCTTTGATGTAAGCAGCTTACTTACCCAAGTTAACTCCTCCATAGCCTTCACATCTATGGCCGTGAAAAAAGCATATTGCAAAATGTGAAAGTAAAAAAACAAACTTAAATGCCGCACAACAACCATAAGAGCAAATAAGTCCATAGTCCACAGTAAAACAAAACTAAATAGTTGTTTAGGTAAAGGTTATCCTCATAAGAGTATGAAACAAAATAAGGCAATTAACATTGGATTAAATGAACAACTTCAAATTGCTTAACAACTTTTACAAATTACAACAAAACAATTATAATTTAGACACAAATTGAGTAACATACCAGAAAATTTAGCTTGTCCCATTATCTAAGCACGCTTCAACAACGTATTGATTTGTGTTGATTAACGGGGGTTTGGTATAAAGAACCTTCAGGAAATGACGCACCGCCTCTTTAAGACTAAAACTGTTGATCCAACAGATGCCGTTGAAATTTTCTACAAACATAAATTGCTCCTGATATGTGTCTGGGTAAATTCTCTGTTCACATGAACAAAGAAGTTCGCACCAATCCAAACAGACAAAAACACAAACATCTAAAGAAACAAACAACATAAAAACACATACATTACCTGATCTGCGAGTTTTTCTGTTGTCTAAAGTTCCGTCAATGGGCGCTGACATGTGTCTTCAATCGTAGCATCATAGGGTAATCAAATACACAAATAGCCGGCCAAACATAAAGCTGCAACACATAAAGGACCAAATGAGGATCGGGAGAAATGTAAATTAAAGGTAAAACCGAAAACTTTTTTTTAATACTGTAAGTAACTTGATATATAGGCATGAAATTTATACAAGTGGCACTTATCATCGATACGTTGAGATGAAACAGCAATCCTTTGTAGCAGCTGGCGCAGACATTTATCCATATGTCGTTATTTCGTTACCACCAGCTATCTAATTATACGTACTGGATTATCGTAAGTTAAATGTTACATTAAGTTCGTGTATGAAATTATGTTAAAATTACGCACCTTTCCACCATTGTTATGCATAGATAGACTTGGATTGTGGCGCACCCCCTTTGTCTCCAAGGCACAAACCAACTGCGTTACGACATGTGGAACAAAATGAGCATAAGACGTCTCTCTTTATGCTGCAAGGCGCTGAGGCTTCTAAAATTCTTTCAAAACTGGTTGAAAATCTTTTGCAAGTTTTAGCATCTGTTTTTTCTGTTATCATGTACGAAAGAAAGAATATGTATGCGCATTCTAAACTTAATGAACCAATAAGTAAACAAATTCGAGAGTTACCTGACTGAACTTTGTCTGATTAGGAGTACCTGATTGTTTTGGACCAACGATGACTGGCACCACATTAATCACTTTTTCAACCCCTTTAAACAAACAGGTAATAGAGTGGTCTCTCGTTATATCTACAATACCATGGCAAATTTTCAACAGATATACTTTTTTAAATTTCCCTGAGCAAAAGATAATAATCAATTTTAACTGCATGTCCAAACACCCCCTTTCACATTTACCGACCTCATGATAGCTTTATAAAAGTTATTGTAGATAGTAAATGTATTTTTGAAATAACATAATCACTAACCTCTTTGTGTTTAGCAATATCTTCATCCTCGAGTGATCCTGCTCATTTACCGACCTCATGATCTCCTCTTGTAATTTCTGATCCACCTGTTCAAAAGTCAGTTCAGAAGGGCTCCTTTGTTAGAGCGTAAATTTGTTAAAATTTTGAATAAGCAAATAAATTTTCTTCACATACTAACTGCTAACTTACAAATGTTGGAGGGAGACCTGTCACATCCATTTATATTTCTGTCGTTTCTTGTCACACATAACTGCCACTGCAATCTTCTGTAATAACAACACATTTCAAAAAGTGAATCATTACAAACAATGGATATTTGTTACAAACAAAGCACGGAGTCCTACATTTCTTATTTGAATTTCAAATTATTAGTTTTTTTTTAATTTTCTAGAACAATTCTTGTTACCTGAGTTTATCGCATCACAAAACAACGACACCGCTTTAGTCAGATAATTATATAAAAAATTAAACTGTGTTAGAGTAAAGAAGAAGTCGCAGAACCAACCTTTTTGTTTTCAGATAACTTGCCATTCTGGTTTGCTGTAGCCATAATGCTCGCTATTCATGGCTGGTTAGTTTTAGTATTCGCGATGCTGTGCATGCGGAACATTATTTCACCACACCTGTATTCAAATGAAAAATAACGATATGTCATAAAAGGGGCCGAAAATCCAAAGTTGATATCTAAGGGAGTGTTGGGTAATCTTATCTAACCGGCCTATTAGCTTGTTTGAATCTAAAGAAGCAGCTGAGCTTATACTTCATTCAAGTCCGTTAGTTCAACTTGACATTTGAGAAGATCATAGGCAAAAAAAATGGACTTATGAGCTATTCCAGATTCAAATAAAGCCATAAACTGGCATAAAAATGTAATTCAAACACTCCAAAAGACATGACATTCATAAGCTGACCCACCATAAACCTTTGAACTAACTTTGTTACCTCAACAGCCGAAGGTAAACTTGTAAGTTAACATACCTTCAGATGGCAGCTGCATCCGTAGGTTATTTTTATGCGACTCAGGATATCTCCTTTCTGAGGATTCAGAAACACATGCTGCAAAAGCAAGTTGTTATTAGTAACCTCAATTTAATAACCATTACACGTTGTATGTAACAATTAAATAAAGTATCGCAAAATGAGTTCGCATACCATGACTAATAGGATAATGAAGAAACTAATAAGTATATAGCTTGAAATTCATATAACACCATAATGTACCTAAGAGTCATATTTTATGCACACGTTCTTTACCAGCAAACAAAGGCTTTCTATTCATAAGTTTCAGATAAATACAAACAATAGACTACATGTCTATTACAGCAGAATAGTCAACATTGTACAGACACAAAAAACGCATAAGTTAATATACCCTGAAACTGCAGCTGTATTTTCATGTTCATTTAATCAACTTAAATGGTCCTGTAGGCCGGTGAAATAAGCTAATAGAAACACCCCCTTAATCATTTTCCTCAATCTATCCCAAAACCAACATAATCGATTGCCGAAACACCCCCTTAATCATTAGCCTACTGGAAAAAGTGTAGAAAACCTCTACGGGTAAATATAAAGTTGCAATAAAATAAACAGTAAAGCAAGAAAATTAGTTTGAAAAGATACCTGTTATTGTTACCATTATACTGATATCTTTTTTTTTTTTTTTATAAACTCACAACTTTTGGTAACACTGAAAGGTAACCAATCCATCATACCAATTCCGCAGTTGAGACGGTCGATTCCTGCAAAAACCTAAAAACAAATTTAGAGTTCCATTTTACATAATATACAATAACGCAAAAGTTAATAGCCAGCAAAAAAATTAAAACAACAAATCGTACAAACTTTAATTTACACATCTTTATGCAACCCATTCTTCTCCAAATGATGCAAAACGCCAAAACCCATTTGGCCTTTTCATAGGCAAATCTCGAATTAAGAACCGACATCACCAATGACAATTAAAAAAAACCCTGGATTTTTGTAACAAGAAAAAAGATCAAACAATAATTAGTGAAATCAAACATAAATTAAACAGTAATTATAAAGAGGTTTTTATTACCTGATAAGAATCAAAGAATTGTCAGCAAGATCTTTAAAGCACAACCCTCTTTATAATTACTGTTTAATTAGTAAAAATATTATGGACTGAAGATTGAACAATAATTAGTAAAATCAAACCTAAATAAAACAGTAATTATAAAGAGGGTTTTATTACCTAATAATATTATGGACTGAAGATAATGTCGTCTTCTCCGAAGAGTCGATCAATGGCCTTTGAAGATTTTGACTGTATGTGCGTGTGTGTGACTTTCTGAGAGGTGAGGTTTGATGTATCTCGAGAATTCCAGATGATATAGCATAAATGGGTGGATATGGATAAAAGAAACAGGCTCAAGAACTGGGCCTTAGTAGCCTGGTAATTTTGGCGGGAAATCCACGGGGCAAAACGACGTCGCCTCCCTTGTGGATTAATATATATTATAATGGTAACTGATGCGTGGGAATTGCACCAGGCTTTACCTCTCGAGGGATCTCGAGAAGCTTACAACCCCCACCAGGCAGTGTACCTGATCGTTGTAGTATAGTATAGTAACAAGTACCGGGGGATTGATCGTTCAACTCAGGAATAGTGTCGCTAGGATTAGAAAGCCTAAAAATTAAGTCTAGAGGTGAGGGATGATTCTTTTTGTATTTTTATATTTTTATAAAAGCAATTAAAATCTCGGGTTTTGGAAGAGTGGGCGGAATTAGTTGCTAGTCAACTAACCCAATAACTAAAGATGTGGGAAAATTGTGTTTACTTAGATTTCATTACTCCCTATATATCTTTTACAGGTTGATAGTTTGTTATAATTGCGTAGATGACTGGTTATATTCCTTAATACCATTCGTGGGGTGGCGTACGTACTTCCCCAACTCTATAAGCTCCTACTTCACTCCTATGTCGAGCCTGCAAGAAGCTCCTAACATGGGATCATTAGAATTCGCTCATGCATTAAATACAACCATAAAAACCTAGTACGCATTGGTTCATGTTTCTTAAGACGTTCAAGCAAGTTACCCTATGGAAGTCTGCCAGTTTTCTTAAGCCTAACATCGAAATCATTCATCCGCAACAAATATAAACAAGCAATCAACCCATAATCAACATCTAGGTTTCACTACATCTAAGCAAACACACAAGAGATCTAGCCTGGCATGTTAAAATCAAGACAAGCGTAAGATATATTCAAACAACACATAGACATATTGAATGAATTGAAAGGATACTTATCTTAATTGAACATGAAAGGTTTCAAAGGGTAAAAACCCTTGAAAATACAGTGAAAATCGTGCTAGGGTTTCTCCAAGTTATCCCTCTAATTGTCCTCTTTCTATGAATGAAAATTACAAAACTATATATAGATTTTCCAACGTGACGGCGTCAAGAAGAGAAATCTGACGCCGTCAACTCGCCGCCCATAGTATTATCGGATTGCCTAGATCCAGATCTGACGCCGTCAAGAGCAACTTTCCTATGGCCGTCACGTGTAATGGGACCATGACGGCCTATGGTGACGCCGTCATGCCCTTAGTGTAAAAACTCTCTGGATCGTCATGGACTCTATCCACTTCACCTCTTGTTTTACTCTTGACGCCGTCATGTAGAATTTGGTAACGCCGTCAGGTACTGTTCCCAACAAGGAAAATTAAGACTTAGCCGTTTTCTTGACTTTTATGCTCCAAAAACGTCCAAAATGCTTCCTTTTTCAGAATTCACTCCAAAAGTACCTAAAATCACAAAAGGAACGATTTAGGGCAATATTTGATCAAATAAATTCAATTCCGGGCTTAAATGACCCCCTAAAAGTGGTTCATTTTTCGCCTCATCATATACCCTTACACTTGAGATTTGCTTGTCCTCAAGCAAATGCGCTTTTATTCTACTCAAAATACAAGTTAGGGGTCATTTAACACTAATATAAAAGTAATTACAACAAATAATCATTCCACTAAAGACCAAAGACAAGCACGGAGGTCATACACTAGCACCTCATAAATAGTGTTTAGATACTCACATCTCTCGGGTGTAATAAAGTATAAATTACAATATGGAAATGGAAGATATCTCTCACTACCTGTCATAGCAAAATAGATTACCATAGGCTTGGGAAAGGATCAAACCTCCACCACATGGCGTAAGCACCTAGGATAAACTATCAAAGAGATCTTTTTAAAGGGTTATAACGTTAGGTGTAGGGATATGGAATACACGGTTTTGTTGGATAAAGGCAATCTTTACTGGTGGCGAGTTAATCATCTTGGTTAATTACATGTATAATATGGCGTTGCTAAGCCAAGACTAGACTCGACTTAAGCTAATAAATCAAAAATAACAAAAACATAAAACAAACATAGAATGAAACGGGATGGTAGTCCGTATGTTTTTTTCTCTTTTCTCTTCTTTTTTTTTCTTTATTTTATTATTATTATTATTATTATTATTATTATTATTATTATTATTATTATTATTATTATTATTATTATTATTATTATTGTTATTATTATTATTATTATTATTATTATTATTATTATTATTATTATTATTTTGCATGCACTCTTACCCTACCATCCAAAATAATACATCATAGGGAATGAACATTCCCCTTACACTTGAATTTTTACATACTTCACAATAAACTAATCTAATGAATCGAATCAAGATAATCAAAACACTTGGAGTACTTCTAAGATTAATGCACATATGGGGGTAATAAAATGATGTTCTTCCCCATTACTCCATAACACAAGTACTTTACCCATGAGTCCCAATCGTCCCAAAACAATATGTACAAGGATATGACTCGACTTAGCAACCATGTAATCAATTAGATAATTAACTAAGGTTTTAAACAAATAACAATAATGCACTAAAGGTGAGTGCATATACGGAAGGCTAAGGCGATTTGGGTGTACATTTAAGTGGGTTGTAACAAATTCTTCATTTAAGTAAGATGCTTAAAGTTAGAAACGAAAAAATAGGCTCGGAGGGGTGTACTAGGGGTTTCGTGTACTAAAAATGAGTACAACGCTAAGGTGTAGGAAAAATTAGTTGACTTTACTAGCCAAATAATATGACTTAAATGGTCAAGTAATTATGATACGGGTTTAACACAAGGGTGATCCTATTGACTCTTATCATGTAGTAAATCCTACTACACGAATGTAGTCTCACTAGCGGTCTCGGGATGCATCACTAACGCAAGTTCTAGAATCTAAATTCTACCGGTACACTCATAAGCACTAATAATAAATGCTTTTCCTATCAAATCTAAAGGCGAACCTCACATATTTGGGTGGAAAATTTTTCTGAATGGTACGGTTTTGTGCTAGTCATACAATCTCCTATCCATGAGACGCTTGCTATGGCTAAAGTTTCACTCCTAAATGTTGTAAAACATTTTAAATTTGGCGCTAAAATTACACTAACAAGTATTTCTCATAATTTTATTACACACCTACCATCAAACAAACAAACTCAAGTGCAATTGTATCCTATAAGGTATCATCATTTACCCTCCCCTTACACTTAGGATGAACATTGTCCCCAATGTTCAATTAAAGAATGTAAAAGTGAAATAGGTAAAAGAATGAAATCAAATACTCCCCAGATTCGTTCGGTGTGGATAGTGTGGTAACAGGGTTAGATCTTCCTCCAAGAAAAATGAACAATCAAAGCTTCCCTTCCAGAAATATAAATCATCTTCTTGTCATACATAACCTGTTAAACCTAAGAAAACAAACAAGGCAACCTCGCATAATATCGGCGGCAATCTATATATACTAACAAATCCTATAAAGCAATGTAAGATATAATGCTTGTGGAATGAATGTTTGCAGATTTCCTGGAGTTTATAAAACTAAAGAATTAACAAAAACTTTAAGACTCCGTTAGTAAAAACAAAACTAGCAAAATTTCCAGAATTTTACACATGACGCCGTCAAGAATTAATTCCTGATGCCGTCAGAAGTGACCTGCAGAAATCTTTACGTTAAGTTTCCGGAAAACTTATGTCCCACTTCTTGGAAAATCCTGCAAAACATCATTATGACTCGATACAAGCATTTGACTCTAACAAATACGAATATACATGTCCATTTAATATTGTGGAGAATCATGATCAATTTTGTTTCTTAAAAACATATTTGGGGTTTCCCCTTACACTTATCTTTTGCGAAATACCTTTGGATGAAGTTAAAACTAAATCAAACGACAAAATAAAGTATTTTCACCATTTTATTTTTGAAACATGATTTACCAACAATGAAAATAAAACATGCATACGGAAAAATAACAATCAAACAATTAAAAATCACACAAAACATGGGTTGCCTCCCAAGAAGCGCTTTTCTTTATTTATGAGTCTTGTAGCTAGACTCAAGGTCATGGGCAATTACGTGACCTCATCGTTGGTCTCATTTACCGATTGTAAATGTTCTTTATAGAGACCAACTACCTTTTTCTCAATTGCTCCTATAATCCTATTGGAAAATTCCTTATCAACTTTATATTTCGGTTCTAGAGTCAAGCAATCTTTGTAAAAAAGGCTCTTCTTCTCCCATACATAGTCCATGCCCTTTTTCTTATCCTCTTCATTGATATCCTCAAAAGCACCAATGTTATCCATGTCAAATCGAGGCACAAAACGAAATTCTTTCATTCTATTAGGCATCCTATATGTGATCCTATCGGTTTTACTAGCAAATCGGACTGTTCCTTCTATCTCATCATATTCTAACTTGGACACTTCAACAAATGGTTTACCAAACACAACATAGGATAAGCGACAATCAATAACACTAGCTAGGTCTTCAACAACCATAAAGTCAGTGATATAAGTAAAGTTCCCAACAAAGACATGTAGACCTTTAATTCTCCCGACAAAGTTACAAACTCCACCGGGGTATTTGGGATCTCTTCTAGGTCCAAGTCTTGTTTTCACAATATCATTATAGACACTTGAGGACATAATGTTGATTGGGGATTTAAAATCAATGTAAGCATTGTCAATGTGTTTATACCCAATCATACATGGTATCTTAGCATTCTTAGGATCGCCTCTCTCTATCTTAGGTTCGATTCTAGTGAAAGGAGGTCGAGGATTATCAATAAGATTATTATAGTACGCAATCTCCTCCTTAGTGGGGTATAGATTAAAATAGTCATCTAGCTTTGGATCAATCTCCCCTTCTTCAAGTTCCTCAACAACATCCTCAAAATCTTTAGTTCCTAGTTCCTTATTTGAACACAAGGCGGTCGCTAGGTCACTAAATGCATGGTCGAGCTCAACATTAATCAACCTATTAAGCTCCCTAAGTTCCCTAATCTCACTCTCAATTTCTTCACGTAACAAAGCCACTTCTCTAGGGGAAAGGGGTGGATTCGCGTTTTCCATAATAGTCAACGGAATAGTCAGTGCATTTAATTTACTAACAAAGGCATGAAGAAAAGGATAGACTAAAGAAAACCTAAAAATAAAATAAAATCTTACTAGAAAGGAATCTAGCAAGTAGACCTAATAAAAAGAAATCCTAACCTAGACAATAACTATTCCTCGGGCTGCGGTGCCAAAAACTTGATGCGTGGGAATTGCACCAGGCTTTACCTCTCGAGGGATCTCGAGAAGCTTACAACCCCCACCAGGCAGTGTACCTGATCGTTGTAGTATAGTATAGTGACAAGTACCGTGGGATTGATCGTTCAACTCAGGAATAGTGTCGCTAGGATTAGAAAGCTTAAAAATTAAGTCTAGAGGTGAGGGATGATTCTTTTTGTATTTTTATATTTTTATAAAAGCAATTAAAATCTCGGGTTTTGGAAGAGTGGGCGGAATTAGTTGCTAGTCAACTAACCCAATAACTAAAGATGCAATCAAAATAAAATAACAAAAATGTAAATAAAGCTAATTAAACTAGTGGTGTGAACAATAAATGGGAAAATTGTGTTTACTTAAATTTCATTACTCCCTATATATCTTTTACAGGTTGATAGTTTGTTATAATTGCGTGGATGATGGGTTATATTCCTTAATACAATTCGTGGGGTGGCGTACGTACTTCCCCAACTCTATAAGCCCCTACTTCACTCCTATGTCGAGCCTGCAAGAAGCTCCTAACATGGGATCATTAGAATTCGCTCATGCATTAAATACAACCATAAAAACCTAGTACGCATTGGTTCATGTTTCTTAAGACGTTCAAGCAAGTTACCCTATGGAAGTCTGCCAGTTTTCTTAAGCCTAACATTGAAATCATTCATCCGCAACAACTATAAACAAGCAATCAACCCATAATCAACATCTAGGTTTCACTATATCTAAGCAAACACACAAGAGATCTAGCCTAGCATGTTAAAATCAAGACAAGCGTAAGATATATTCAAACAACACATAGACATATTGAATTAATTGAAAGGATACTTATCATAATTGAACATGAAAGGTTTCAAAGGGTAAAAACCCTTGAAAATACAGTGAAAATCGTGCCAGGGTTTCTCCAAGTTATTCCTCTAATTGTCCTCTTTCTATGAATGAAAATTACAAAATTATATATAGATTTTCCAACGTGACGGCGTCAAGAAGAGAAATCTGATGTCGTCAACTCACTGCCCATATTATTATCGGATTGCCTAGATCCAGATCTGACGCCGTCAAGAGCAACTTTCCTCTGGCCGTCACGTGTAATGGCACCATGACGGCCTATGGTGACGCCGTCATGCCCTTAGTGTAAAAACTCTCTGGATCGTCATGGACTCTATCCACTTCACCTCTTGTTTTACTCTTGACGCCGTCATGTAGAATTTGGTGACGCCGTCAGGTACTGTTCCCAGCAAGGACATTTAAGACTTTGCCGTTTTCTTCACTTTTATGCTCCAAAAACGTCCAAAATGCTTCCTTTTCCAGAATTCATTCCAAAAGTACCTAAAATCACAAAAGGAACGATTTAGGGCAATATTTGATCAAATAAATTCAATTCCGGGCTTAAATGACCCCCTAAAAACAGATCATTTTTCGCCTCATCAGCAACCTTCTGCTATTTTCTGCCACACCAAATTTAGAGATGATATATCATTGACCCTCTTGAAGAAGAGGTTCAAATTTAAACATCAATTCCTATTTTATGTAAATTTGGATTCGGTTTGACTGTTTATGCATTATTAACAGTTATTGTGTATGCAAAATATTAATGACTATTTATTATTAGTAAATAAATTGAACTTACATCTTCATCCTGGATAACACAATCCCAACTGTATAGATCGTGTTCCTCATTAAGCTTGTGAGAATGATAAACTGAGATACACCTTCCTTTAACTGCCATGTTAGGAAGCATATGGTTGATACCTATTATTTTTATTGGAGTTTAAAAAAACATATTGGTGTTATGCTAATAATTAATCGATTGTTACTCATATAGTAAAAACTAAAATAAAAATAAAACCTATTATTTCTTATTTAATAACCTAATTGTTGTTTTTGCATTCTAAAACTAATATTTCAATCTTATCAAACCACTTATAAACACAAATATATAGTCAATTATTTTTGAACAAAGAACCTGTTGAGGAACTTCCAAAGGCGGGCGTATAGATTCCATTGTTTTTTTAGGTGTGGCTTAGGACCTGAAAATTTAGAAACACGTACAAATAATAATGCACAAACCAAGTCACTATTTACATTTGTTTAATAAGATTGTGCATAATAAAAGTTCAAATAAAAGTAGTCTTATAGATACATTGTTTGTAATCACCTACAAAAACCTCAAATAAAACCTAAAAGTAATTATAATTCGTGTTGTTTTTGCATGCTTAAAAATAAAATTTCCACCTTTTCAAACCATTTAAAAACAAAAATGTATATTGAATTGTTTATGAACAAAGAACCTGATGATGAACTTCTAAAGGAGGGCGTATGGATTCCACTTCTTTTCTTTTGGTGTGGCTTAGGTTCTGTAAATTCATAAACATCTTGTAAATATGTCATGCATTAGAAAAACAATGTAAGATATATTATTTATCAACAAGGAACGTGGTACGGGACTTCTAGAGCTTGATATATGAGTTCCAGTGGTTTGGTTTTTTTTTTTTTTTTTAATTATTTTTTTTATTTTATTATTTTTTTTGGTGTGGCTTAGCCTTTGCAAATTCAAAAACATATTGTAAATATGTGATGCATTAAAAAAAACAATGTAAAGTGTATTATTTATCAACAAAGAATCTGGTATGAGACTTTCAGAGCTTGATATATGGATTCCAGTGGACTTTTTCTGCTGAAATTTTGAAACCCTTTGTAATTGCCTTTGTGGCTGCATCTTGGTATAACTTTCGTGTAATAGATGTTAAGGATATGTTGTATCTAAATAAAAATTTTCTTGCAAGTGGGATGGTGGGCCATTGGAATATTAATCAAGTTGGCAAATGGTTAGAATGTTGAATGCATGAACCGGTGCCAACCTTTGCGATAAAGTTTTTTACAAGTTTTCAATGGACTGCTACTATAAATAGAAGGTTTGTAGTCTCATTCAAAGCATCCCAAAACAAAGCAATACACATAGTGTTCTGTGTTTCTTTCTCTCCTAGTACGTAGTCTTTGAGAAGTATTAGAGAGTTTGTAATATCTCCTAATACAGGAGATATAACTATTAGTGTTTATCCTTGTAATTAGAGAGAAGGTGTAACTCCTAATTTTCTACACAGTGAAACGTATCTTTTCTTGCCCGTAGTTTTTACCCCTATTTGGGTTTTCCACATTATATCCGTGTGTCATCTTTTATTATATTTCTATTTTAGTTGTGGGTTTGCTTCAGTCTGGTGTCACTTTTCTCAACAAGTGGTATCAAGAGCTGAGGTTGGGTGTGTGTATAATTATTTATCATATGCTCTGTGGTTGCCACTAATAAGTGGACCCTCCACATCAAAAGATAAGTAAGGTTATACTCACTCAAAAGGTGTTCGTTACTAGTATAAAAAATAATAGTTTTGTCGAGTAGTAGATTTTGATTGTAGCAATGGCAGCGAAATTTGAGATCGAAAAATTCAATGGGAATAATTTCTCGTTGTGGAAATTAAAGATGAAGACTATCCTTAGAAAGGATAAATGTTTAGCGGCCATTGATGAAAGGCCAGCTAAGGTCACGGATGACAATAAATGGGACAAGATGGACGGAAATGTTATTGCAAATCTTCATATGACATTAGCAGATGGAGTTTTGTCAAGCATAGAGGAGAAGAAAAGTGCAAAGGAGATTTAGGATCATCTTGCTCGATTTTTCGAGGCAAGATCGCTTTACGATAAAATTTTTCTTAAGAGGAAACTTTATGCTCTTAAGATGACGGAATCTACTTCAGTGACTGGGCACGTTAATAACCTGAATACTCTATTTTCTTAGCTCACATCTTTGAGTTGTAAAATAGAGCCACAAGAACGTGCTGAAATTCTACTTCAAAGTTTACCTAACTCATATGACTGATAACATCAATTAGTTCTAATATTTTAGTGTTAATTTCCGCCTATTATGCTCATCTTTTATATAATTTTATTAGAATATATACTCTTATTTGTTTATATTTCATTTTCAGGATAAAAGTGAGCATTGGAACGAAGAGACGTAGATTTGGAAGATTATTAATGAAATAAATTGAAGTATACTGAGTTGATACTAGCTACGATGTAGATCATCTCTCAACCTACGCCGTAGCATCGATTTACATTGAAGACTGAAGTCAACACTGACCAAGAAGCTACGATGTAACCAATGCTTGGGTTACGGCATAGAAGTAGGTACGAGACATCTACGGGCGTAACTCACCTTGAGGTTATGCCGTAGATCTTCCTTCAACACTTAGAAGAGTTTCATGATCCAAAATGGAGTTACGGCATAACCACTCATAAGGTTATGCCGTAGAATGGTGTACGAGAGTTCTACGACCATAACAGATCATCAAGCTATGGTGTAGTGACAAGATTCAAAGGCTGCGGCGTAGTTAACCCTAAGGGTTATGCCATAGCAAAGTCGAGACTATAAATACCAGCCCTATTTCCGCATTTTAAATATATCTTTCTCACACGTAAAAACTAAAGGAGGAATTAGGGATCAAGGAGGACGAAGTTCTGCAAGCATACGAGTCATTTCCAAGGGAGAATTCACACATCACAATCATAAGTTTTACCATTTTTGTATTACATTTGTGTATTGAATTCATGTTTTCATTTACAATGTTGAACATCGAATTTCCTTCATATTTTAATATGAGTGGCTAAACACCTTTGGTGTTAGCCTTGTTATGAAATTGTTATTATTATGATTTAGTTTACTCGTATCCTTATCATTTTATTTGCATACTTTCTTAGCGTATTTTGGGACACCCTTGTTTTGGTAGCATTGAAGTTTGGTAGTACCTATGAAGCTAGGAGAATTAACCATAGGACATAAGGTTGTGTTTAGTGATAAGAATTAACCATAGGACTATCACTATTCGTGTGGGAATTTCAACGAACGACCACTTACCAAACGGAGTTGCTTAAAGAATTATGGGAGATCTAAGTTCCGACCGGCCGGATCCCACTAAAATAAGTATAAGTTAGTAGAGGCACTTATTGACTCTTCCATTTTGTAGACCAGCGAATTCTTGTAATCATTAGGTTACGGAATAGGGCAAGGTGGAAGATAGGATTGGACGATTTGACCATCTGAGTCTAGTCGACTTGAATCCCCAGATGAAAAGATAGGATGCATTTAATAGAAAACTAGTCATAATAATAACAAGAGTAGTAATTAGGTTAACACTTCTCTCCTTACTAATATCTCGTTTACAATTTAATTGCTTTTGTTTATTTCATTTGATTAGTTTAATCAATCAATTACAAAACCCCCTTTAAAACTAGTGACATTAGAACTTAGATTAAATCCTCACGCATAGCACTTGGGACGACAACGGCTTTACCGACAACTATACCATACATGACCGGGTACACTGCCCGATAGTGCATTAGGTAGACCTTAGGTAGACGAGACTTACTATAAAATTAAAACCTGGTCAGAAATCCTGCATCAATGACCAACTTATCATCACCTTAACCAGTAATGTTTATTCGGACTATCTACTCTTTGATGATGTTGCAGGCGCTGTTCTGGAGGAAGAAAATAGGTGTAACAATAGGTAGGACAAACATACCAATTCAAGACCGGTGGAGGCTTTGGTGGTGACGAGAGGGAGGTCAATGGAACCTGGCTCTAGTGGCAGTCGCAATCATGGTAAATATAGAATAGGAAGGAAGAAGAATTTTAAATGCTAAAAATGTGGCAAGCTGGGTCACTTTCAGAAAGATTGTCGGAGTTTAAATACCTATAATCCTCAGGGAATGTCGCTAGCACTTCGGAAGATGGTAATGCTCTGTGTTGTGAAGCAGTGGTTGCAAACAGAGGCAGGAAGAGATTTGCATATGTATGGTTATTCGATACGGGAGCTACCTTTTATATGACCGCAAGAAGAAAATGGTTTCATCAATATAAACCTATCTATGGAGGCGGATCTGTGTATAGTTGCAATAAACATGAACTAAAGATCATTGGAATTGGAAATATCATGGTGAAAGTGCATTGATGAGGGGAAAAATGAACCGTTTTTAGGGGGTCATTTTAGCCCGGATTCGAATTTATTTGATCAAATATTTCCCTAAATCGTTCCTTTTGTCATTTTAGGTACTTTTGGAGTGAAATCTGGAAAAGGAAGCATTTTAGACGTTTTTGGAGCATAAAAGTGAAGAAAATGGCAAAGTCTTAATTTTCCTTGCTGGGAACAGTACCTGACGGCATCACAAGTTTCTTAATGACGGCGTCAAGAGTAATACAAGAGGTGGAAGTGGATAAAGTCCGTGATGGTCCAGAGAGTTTTGTACTATGGACATGACGGCGTCACCATAGGCCGTCATGGTCCAAATGTTAGTGACGGCCCATAATAGAATTACACATGATGGCATCAAAAGTGGATCTAGGCAATCCGATTTCATTATCGGCGGCGAGTTGACGGCGTCAGAATTTTCTTCTTGACGCCGTCACCCTATAAAATCTATATATAGTTTTGCAATTTTCATTCATTAGAGTGTAACTTTTAGGGTGTAACTTGGAGAGAAACCCTAGTCCGATTTTCACAGCTTTTTCAAGGGTTTTTACCCTTTGAAACCTCTTATGTTCAATTGAGATAAGTACTCTTTTAATTCAATCAATATGTCTATGTGTTGCTTGAATATATCTTACACTTGTCTTCAATTTAACGTGCTTGGCTAGATCTCTTGTGTGTTTGCTTAGATGTAGTGAAACCTAGATGTTAATTATGGGTTGATTGTTTGTTTATAGTTGTTACGGATGATTGTATTCGATGTTAGGCTTAAGAAAACTGGCAGACTTCCATTGGTAACATGCTTGAACGTCTTAAGAAACATGATCAGAGGTGTACTATGATTTTTGGTTGTATTTAATGCGTAGGAGAATTCTAATGATCCCATGTTAGGAGCTTCTAACGGCTCGACATAGGAGTGAAGTAGGATCCCATAGAGTTAGGGAATATTGTACACGACCCTACGACTAGTATTAAGGAATATGACCCGTCATCCATGCAATTGTAACAAATTATCAACCTGTAAAAGATATCTAGGGAGTAATGAAACTTAAGTAAACACAACTTTCCTCATTATTGTTTACACCACATTAGTTTAATTAGCTTTATTTTCATTTCTGTTATTTTATTTTGATTGCATCTTTAGTTATTGGGTTAGTTGATTAGCAACTAATTCCGCCCACTCTTCCAAAACCGAGATTTTAATTGCTTTTATAAAAATATAAAAATACAAAAAGAATCATCCCTCACCTCTAGACCTAGTTTTTAGGCTTTCTAATCCTAGCAACACTATTCCTGAGTTGAACGATCAATCCCCCGGTACTTGTCACAATAGTATACTACAATGATCAGGTACACTGCCTGGTGGGGGTTGTAAGCTTCTCGAGATCCCTAGAAAGGTAAAGCCTGGTGCGATTCCTACGTATCAAGTTTTTGGCGCCGCTGCCGGGGAATAGTTATTGTCTAGGTTAGGATTTCTTTTTATTAGGTCTACTTGCTAGATTCCTTTATAGTAAGATTTTATTTTTATTTTTAGGTTTTCTTTAGTCTATCTTATTTCTTCGTGTCTTTGTTCGTAACCTTTACCATCCGACATCATGGAAGGTGGTAACATCTTTGAACCCATCAACCCACCACAACAAAACCACCCACAAAACCCACCACTAGCAAACCAACCTCTTAGGCCCCGAACCCTAGGAGAGTATTCTCGTCCTAGCCACCAAGGCTATCAAAACACTATTGAGCTCACTCAAGGAGCCAATGTGTCCCCCTTGCGATCCGACACCATCCGGTTGGTGCAAAGCGGATGTGCATTCCATGGACTTCGTTCCGAAGATCCTAATCAACATCTCAAGGATTTCCTTAAAATCGTAGATTCTATAGACCTTGATGTTACAACTAGAGAGTCGACCTGATTACGCCTATTCCAATTCTCTCTACGTGATCAAGCTACTCAATGGCTTGAACGTCTACCCGCGGGATCCATCACCTCATGGGATGATCTCACCACTCGTTTCCTTGCTCAATTTTTCCCACCGGGGATAACTACCAAGCTTAGAAATGATATCTTGATGTTCCAACAACATCAAGGTGAAACTCTATATGAAGCATGGACTCGTTTCAAGGACTTACTCTAAAAAGTCCCTCATCATGGCATAGATCTTTGGCTCCAAGTCCAAATCGGCCGGTGGCAAGCTACGTGATCTTAGTGCGGAAGAATCATGGGAACTCATAGATGATCTTGCTCTCTATGACAACGAAATTTGGAATGATCCCCGTGATTTGAACAAAATGGTCAAGGCAATATCTTTTCCTTCGAAGAGTTCTAGCACTCCCGACCGTTGGATCATGGAACTTGAAGACCAAGTCAAGTTTCTCATGAAATCTTACGAACCTCCCAAGCCTTCAAGCCAAGTGAACAAAATCACTTCTTCGTGTAAATTGTGTAATGGCCCTCATGAAACTCATAATTGCATGGAGCTTCCAAAACATGCTTTTAAGGAATTCACATTGTCACGCGTTGATAAAACAAAGGATAGAGAGCTTGCCACGAATCGAGGTCCTCAAAACTATGACGAGGCCTATGAGGCATGGAAGGATAAACCAAATTTCAGAGGATACCAAACTCAGAGCGTATCCTTCAATGATTCTCCTCCACTCGAATGGTCAGAGCATTTTCCATCATAGAGCACTCCTAGGCAAAGCTATGAAGATGCCTTGCGAAAGTTCATTCTCTCTCAAGAGTTACAGCTTTCCACGCTCGAGACCAGATTTAGACAACAGCAAGTCGATATGAATGACAAGATTTGTAATCTGTTAACGGCTATTAAAGAGCACGCTGTTAATAAACCGATTTAGGCTAAAGTGGTCAAATCTGTCACCATCATGAATAAGCCAACCTCTCCTGTGAAAATAAAAAGTCCTAGTAAACTTTTTAAACATCTGTCACCAAAGGTAAAGGACATTAGGGAGCATGTTAACCCCCTAGGACCAATCCATTTTGTAAATACCATCACCAGAATATTTGCTCCTACACCTGACCAGAGCCAACAACCAACTGGAAATAAGAGTAATGAAGTTAAGGATGAGACCTCAGAGTTAGACCATGAATTGGCCAAGAGCCTTGCCAACTCATTCGAGGACTCCGTCACACAAGAGTCAGGCAGATTGGATGAAGCGAAAGAGAGATCAAAAGGGCACATGAAGAATCCAGCAATTTCAAGTGAATCTATTATGGAGGAACTCGAGGAAAATATGGTGGATATTACTATAGGAAGTAGTGATAGGGTTAAGGGAAGCGACTCTGAAGTTTTTAAGATTTCCTGCACTATTAGGAAAAAGCTCATAACCGATACTCACATAGATCCTAACCTCCCTATCAACCTAATCCCCCTAACCCTGTACAACGAAGCCTTCCCTGAACGTATCTCGTGTGAAAGAATCGATAACGCCTGGATAATAAAAAAGTTATCAGTTATGATTGAAGGATTCGCCTATAACATTGATCTCACCGTGGTCAATGACATAGATTCTGTCACTAATCTAACATTAACCAACCTTATCCTCGGGAAACCATTTGTCAATGAGTCGGGAGTGATCCTTGATGAAAAGGATGGTAGTGCATTATTCACCAATGGCATCAGGAAGGTGATTTTTCGGAAGGGTAATGAGGAGGTGTATGAGTACCGTCCATCACTAGATGGGAATATATATGGATCACAGGATGGGAGATCGGAGAGGATAAAGCGGCGTGATCCGAATAACCTCAAAATCCCTTGTATGATCGGTCACAAGTATTTTGATAATGTCTACATTAACGTGTTCCTACCTAAGAATTTTATGTCCTTGTTCCATTATAACAATATTTGCAGATGGGGAATTATTTATAAGGGAGAAAATGTTGTTGGTAGAGATCATGAAATCCAAGTATTCATAAGAAATATGGCATTCATAATGGACTTTACGATCATGGATAACATTGAGGACTATGTCGACCCAAGGTTATCACAAGTTGTTTTCGGAGCGCCCTTTTGTGAAAACACTAACTTAATGGTTGACGACCGGAATGGAATCATGACCTTCACTGATGGAATTAGGAGGGTGTCATACCAAACGCCATACAAGAGGAAAGACCTCAAGGGAATTGATTGTGACGGGCTTGATACGCTAGGTTCTCAACTTGTCTTATGTGATGAAGATGTTCGGAGAGGATGTAAAAATACTTCTGATTTATCATATGGATTCTTTAAGGATGTTAGTAAACTGCGAACTAAGTATCGGAAAGATGTTTGTGAGTTTGAAGACCCGAAATACCTGCACTATGAAAGCGATCCCGAGAATGGAGATGACCTAGAGAATGAGACCAATGATGAGGTCACGTAATTACCCATGACCTTGAGTCTAGCTACAAGACTCGTAAAATAAAGAAAAGCGCTTCTTGGGAGGCAACCCATGTTTTGTGTGATTTTTAATTGTTTGATTGTTATTTGCTTCCGTATGCATGCTTTGTTTTTAATGTTGGTAGATCATGTTTCAAATCTAAAATTGTGAAAATGCTTTATTTTGTCGTTTAACTTCGTCTTAACTTCATATAAAGGTATTTTGCAAAAAGATAAGTGTAAGGGAAAACCCCAAATTTGTTTTTAAGAACGAAATTGATCATGATTCTCTAGAATATTAAATGGACATGTGTATTAGTATTTGTTAGAGTCAAATGCTTGTATCGAGTCATAATGATGTTTTGCAGGATTTTCCAGGAAGTAGGACATAAGTTTTTCCTGAAATTTTCTGGAAACTTAACGTAAAGATTTCTGCAGGTCACTTCTGACAGCGTCATGAATTAATTTTTGACGGCGTCATGTGTAAAATTCTGGAAATTTTGCTAGTTTTGTTTTTTCTAACGGAGTCTTGAAGTTTTTGTTAATTCTTTAGTTTTATAAACTCCAGGAAATCTGCAAACATTCATTCCACAAGCATTATATCTTAATTTGCTTTCTAGGACTTGTTAGTATATATAGATTGCCGCCGATTTTACGCGAGGTTGCCTTGTTTGTTTTCTCAGGTTTAACAGGTTATGGTGAAGGTGCATTGATGAGGAGAAAAATGAACCGTTTTTAGGGGGTCATTTTAGCCCGGATTTGAATTTATTTGATCAAATATTGCCCTAAATCGTTCCTTTTGTCATTTTAGGTACTTTTGGAGTGAAAACTAGAAAAGGAAGCATTTTGGACGTTTTTGGAGCATAAAAGTGAAGAAAACGGCAAAGTCTTAATTTTCCTTGCTGGGAATAGTACCTGACGGCGTCACAAGTTTCTTAATGACGGCGTCAAGAGTAATACAAGAGGTGGAAGTGGATAAAGTCCGTGACGGTCCAGAGAGTTTTGTACTATGGACATGACGGCGTCACCATAGGCCGTCATGGTCCAAATGTTAGTGACAGCCCAGAACAGAATTATACATGACGGTGTCAAAAGTGGATCTAGGCAATCCGATTTCATTATGGGAATCACACAAGGCTTTACCTCTCGAGGGATCTCGAGAAGCTTACAACCCCCACCAGGCAGTATACCTGATCGTTGTAGTATAGTATAGTGACAAGTACCGGGGGATTGATCGTTCAACTCAGGAATAGTGTCGTTAGGATTGAAAATTAATCTAACTAGGTCTAAAGGTGAAGGATGATTCTTTTTGTGTTTTTATATTTTATGAAAAGCAAGTAAAATTCTCGGGTATTGGAAAGAGGGGCGGAATTAGTTGCTAATCAACTAACCCAAAAGCTACTAATTAAACTAATTAACAAAAAAAGTAAACTAGGGTTCTACAAGGTAAGTGAAGCATGTCTACCTATGATATGTTACTCCTTGCTAGCTATCCAATTCTACCTATTGAATTGTCACACCTTGTTTTAATTGACGGGTTGCATTCCTTAATACCATTTGTGGGGTGGTGTACGTACTTCCCCAACTCTATAAGCTCCTACTTCATTCCTATGTCGAGCCTGCAAGAAGCTCCTAACTTGGGATCATTAGAATTCGCTCATGCATTAAATACAACCATAATAACCTTGTATGCATTGGTTCATGTTTCTTAAGACGTTCAAGCATGTTACCTATGGAAGTCTGCCAGTTTTCTTAAGCCTAACATCGAGTACAATCAACCAAACAAGAGACAATAGGAATCAAGAATTATAAGCTAAATCAACTAGACCTATCGAAGTGTCACACCCTAATTGATGAAGATAGACACAAACATCAACAAGGAATCAATAAAATCTAATCAATTATATACAAGTTTCACATAAACATAAGTAGACACAAGGTGAATTAGCAAAACATCATCAAAGAAGAGCAAGCAACAATGATAATGTAAAACATGATTAAGATAGAATCAACAAACCAATACATGATGTTTATGCAGTGATTGAAACCCTCTAAGTTGCTGGAAAAATATCTACCTAAACCCAGGAATCGACCTTAGGGTTTAGGGCTTACAAAAAGTAAAGTTATGATGTTATATTTATAGGCAAGTTTTCTGTCGGCAAGGCTTGACGGCATCACCCCGTAAAGAGTGACGGCGTCATGACCAATTTTTCTTCACCAAATTTTAGATTTCTTCGTCCTCTTCGCGTGGGCTTTTGAATCACCTAAATCCAAGTTCGTATGCAAAAGTTATGACCAAAACAATATCAAATACTTCGCGCGCAAGTTTTGACAAGTTAACACGTGACGGCCTACGTGACGCCTTCAGGAAATTTTCTAAGCCATCACTCTTTAATTTTACACATGACGGCCTTGGGGGACGCCGTCATCTCCAATGCACAAAACTTTCTGGACCGTCACGGACTTTATCCACTTCTACCTCTTGTATTACTCTTGACGCCGTCATGAAGAAGGTTGTGACGCCGTTAGGTACTGTTCCCAGCAAGAAAAATTAAGACTTTGCCGTTTTCTTCACTTTTATGCTCCAAAAACTTCCAAAATGCTTCCATTTCCAGAATTCACTCCAAAAGTACCTAAAATCACAAAAGGAACGATTTAGGACAATATTTGATCAAATAAATTCAATTTCGGGCTTAAATTACCCCCTAAAAACGGATCATTTTTTGCCTCATCATATACCCTTACACTTGAGATTTGCTTGTCCTCAAGCAAATGCGCTTTTATTCTAGTCAAAATACAAGTTAGGGGTCATTTAACACTAACATAAAAGTAATTATAACAAATAATCGTTCCACTGAAGACCAAAGACAAGCACGGAGGTCATACACTAGCACCTCACAAATAGTGTTTAGATACTGATGAGGCAAAAAATGAACCACTTTTAGGGGGTCATTTAAGCCCGGAATTGAATTTATTTAATCAAATATTGCCCTAAATCGTTCCTTTTGTGATTTCAGGTACTTTGGGAGTGAAATCTGGAAAAGGAAGCAATTCGGACGTTTTTGGAGCATAAAACTGAAGAAAACGCCAAAGACTTAATTTTCCAAGCTAGGAACAGTGTGTGACCACTTCAAAAGCATTTTCCTGACGGCGTCAAGAGTAAAAAGCATGACGGCCCAGTAAAGAAATGAAGGCGTCACAAGGAAGAGCGTCAAGAGTTAAATACGTGACGGCCTGGAAAAGTGTATAACATGACGGCGTCAGATGTAGATCAAGGCAGTCCGAGAATTCTTTTGGCGGCGAGATGACGGCGTCACAAGATTGTTCTTGACGCCGTCAGCCTCTATTTTCTATATATAGTTTTCTAATTTTCATTCATTAAGAAAGGAAAAAGTTTGGAGAAACCCTAAGGCCAAACCATATACGAATTTTACAGCTTTTTTAGGGGTTTTCAGCCCTTGAATGCTTACATGTGCTATTGAGATAAGTGTTCTTTTAATTCAATCAATATGTCTATGTGTTGGTTGTCTATATCTTGTGCTTGTCTTGATTCCACCATGCTAGGCTAGATTTATGTTGTGTTTGCTTAGATCTAATGAAACCTAGATGTTGATTATGTGTTGATTACTTGTTTATGGTTGTATTGGATGAATGATTTCAATGTTAGGCTTAAGAAAACTGGCAGATCTCCAAATGGTAACATGCTTGAACGTCTTAGGAAACATGAACCGATGTGTACTAGGTTTTATTGGTTGTATTTAATGCATGAGTAAATTCAAATGATCCCATGTTAGGAGCTTCTTAGCCGGCTCGACATAGGAGTGAAGTAGGCACTCATAGGATTGGGGAGTTAAGTACGCCACCCCATGAATGGTATTAAGGAATACAATCCATCATCCACGCAACTATAACAAGTAATTAACGTGTAAAAGATATCTAGGGAGTAGTGAAATCTAAGTAAACACATTTCTCCACTTATTGCTCACAACCTTAGTTTAATATAGTTTATTTTCATTTTTAGTATTTTATTTTGATTGCATCTTAGTATTGGGTTAGTTGACTAGCAACTAATTCCGCCCAAATCCTCCAAAACCCGAGATTTTTACTTGCTTTCTAAAAAATATAAAAATACAAAAATAATCATCCTTCATCTCTAGAACTATTATTTAGGTTTTCTAATCCTAGCGACACTATTCCTAGTTGAACGATCAATCCCCCGGTACTTGTCACTATACTATACTACAACGATCAGGTACACTGCCTGGTGGGGGTTGTAAGCTTCTCAAGATCCCTTGAGAGGTAAAGCCTGATGCAAACCCCACGCATCAGATACTCACATCTCTCGGGTGTAATAAAGTAAATATCACGATATGGAAATGGAAAACATATCTCACTACCTGTCATAGCAAAATAGATTATCATAGGCTTAGGAAAGGATCAAACCTCCACCACATGGCGTAAGCACCTAGGATAAACTATCAAAGAGGTCTTTTAAAGGGTTATAACGTTAGGTGTAGGGATATGGAATACACGGTTTTGTTGGATATAGGCAATCTTTACTGGTGGCGAGTTAATCATCTTGGTTAATTACATGTACAATATGGCGTTGCTAAGCCAAGACTAGACTCGACTTAAGCTAATAAATCAAAAATAACAAAAATATAAAATAAACATAGAATGAAATGGGATGGTAGTCCGTATGTTTTTCTCTTTTTCTTCTTCTATTTTTTTTTTTTTTTTTTTTTTTTTTTTTTTTTTTTTTTTGCATACACTCTTACCATACCATCCAAAATAATACATCACAGGGAATGAACGTTCCCCTTACACTTGAATTTTTACATACTTTACAATAAACTAATCTAATGACTCGAATCAAGATAATCAAAACAGTTGGAGTACTTTTAAGATTAACGTACATATGGGGGTAATATATGGTGTTCTTCCCCATTACTCCATAAAATTAGTACTTTACCCATGAGTCTCAGTCGTTCCAAAACAATATGTACAAGGATATGACTCGACTTAGCAACCATGTAATCAATTAGATAATTAACTAAGGGTTTAAACATATAACAATAATGCACTAAAGATGAGTACATACACGGAAGGCTAAGGCGATTTGGGTGTACATTTAAGTGGGTTGTAACAAATTCTTCCTTTAAGTAAGATGCTTAAAGTTAGAAACGAAAAGATAGGCTCGGAGGGGTGTACTAGGGGTTTCGTGTACTAAAAATGAGTACAACGCTAAGGTGTGGGAAAAATTTATTGACTTTACTAGCCAAGTAATATGACTTAAATGGTCAAGTAATTATGATACGGGTTTAACACAAGGGTGATCCTAATGCCTCTTACCATGTAGTAAATCCTACTACACGAATGTAGTCTCACTAGCGGTCTCGGGATGCATCACTAACGCAAGTTCTAGAGTCTAAATGCTACCGGTACACTCATAAGCACTAATAGTAAATGTTTTTTCTATCAAGTCTAAAGGCGAACCTCACATATTTGGGTGGAAAATTTTTCTGAATGGTACGGTTTTGTGCTAGTCATACAACTCCTATCCATGAGACGCTTGCTATGGCTAAAGTTTCACTCCTAAATGTTGTAAAAAAAATTAAATTTGGTGCTAAAATTACACTAACAAGTATTTCTCATAATTTTATTACACACCTACCATCAAACAAACAAACTCAAGTGAAAGTGTATCCTATAAGGTATCATCATTTACCCTCCCCTTACACTTAGGATGAACATTGTCCCCAATGTTCAATTAAAGAATGTAAAAAGCGAAATAGGTAAAAGAATGAAATCAAATACTCCCCTGATTCGTTCAGTGTGGATAGTGTAGTAACAAGGTTAGATCTTCCTCCAAGAAAATGAACATTCAAAGCTTCCCTTCCAGAAATATAAATCATCTTCTTGTCATATAGAACCTGTTAAACCTGAGAAAACAATCACAAAAACCCAAAGCATCAATCCGAACAAATAAAACTCACAACTAGATGTAATTCCAGACTTAGGAATAAAAACAAAACAATTAAAGATATAATGCTTGTGTAATGAGTGTTTGCAGATTTACTGGAGTTTATAAAGCTAAAGAATCAACAAAAACTTTAAGATTCCGGTATAAACAAAACTAGCAAAATTTCCAGAATTTTACACATGACGCCGTTAGGAATTAATTCCTGACGCCGTCAGAAGTGACCTGCAGAAATCTCATGTTAAGTTTCCGGAAAATTTCTGGAAAAACTTATGCCTTACTTCCTGGAAAATCCTTCAAAACATCATTATGACTCGATACAAGCATTTGACTCTAACAAATACTAATACGCATGTTCATTTAATATTGTTGTGGTTCATGCTCAATTTCGTTCTTATAAACAAATTTGGATCTCCCTTACACTTATCTTTTGCCAAATACCTTTATATGCAATTAAGACGAAGTTAAAAACAAAATAAAGCATTTTCACAATTTACTTTGAAACATGAGCCACAAACAATAAAAATAAAACATGCATACGGAAACAAATAAAATTAAACAAACAAATAAATAAATAAAGCTTGGGTTGCCTCCCAATAAGCGCTTGTTTTTGTTCGAGTCACGAGCCTGACTCTACCCTTATTTAACGGAAATAGGGGAGGTTTTCCCTACACTTTGAATTAAGTGCGGGTGGAAGTAGCGATACACACCCTTAGGGTGGAAATATGCCACGTGAGGTGAAGGGGGTGAGTGAATGGGTGGGTCGGTTCCTCTTGTGTCTCCTTGAAATATATCTAAGGATGGAAAGGTGTGTAAAGATTGAGGTTCCGGTTCATCAACACTAGGAAATTCCCTAGAATTAGGAGTATGGTTATCACTACAAGTATTCAAACCTATATCCTCAAGTGGTGCCTGGTCCAAGGGTTCTACCTCTATCGGAATTCCTAAAGTTTCTTCTACTTCTTCCGGGTAAGTCACGGGCGGTGTGTGTTCCTCAAGTGATGATGGGAGTTGTGGGGTACTTCGTAGGTTTGTGTTATTTACCTCATCCTTCCTTATCTTAATATCATCTATATCCTCATCATGTGTTCCTTGAGATTCAAAGTCATTGGTCATAAAACCTAGGTCTTTTTTATCAATGTGATCATGCACGGCTAAATCCTCCTCAATTGTTTTCTTAGGTAGTGATAAAAGCAAACCTAGTGCTTCATCCAACTTATGGTTTATTGCTATAGCTCTATCCGTAATTCCTTGGCAAACTAGGTTGCTTTTCCTATTGGCCTCACTAAAACGAGATCCTAAACATGGAGGTTGTTCATAAGAATCTATCCTAGATGAAGGCTCATATGATTCATAGGTGTCTCTAAATGAGGTATTTTGAACTCTTTGGTGTTCTAGCCACTCAACCTTATCTTGCAATCTTAGAAGTCTAAGTGTAAAGTCCATTTGAAGCAAATTACAAACAAAATCACAAAGAAAAGATAGACTACGAGAAAGCTACAAAATAAAATAAAAAAATAAAAAAAAAATCTCACTTGATAGGAATCTAATGAGTATACCTAATCAAAATAAATTTCAACCTAAACAATAACTATTCCCCGGGCTGCGGCGCCAAAAACTTGATGCGTGGGAATCACACCAGGCTTTACCTCTCGAGGGATCTCGAGAAGCTTACAACCCCCACCAGGCAGTATACCTGATCGTTGTAGTATAGTATAGTGACAAGTACCGGGGGATTGATCGTTCAACTCAAGAATAGTGTCGTTAGGATTGAAAATTAATCTAACTAGGTCTAAAGGTGAAGGATGATTCATTTTGTGCTTTTATATTTTATGAAAAGCAAGTAAAATTCTCGGGTATTGGAAGGAGGGGCGAAATTAGTTGCTAATCAACTAACCCAAAAGCTACTAATTAAACTAATTAACAAGAAAAGCAAACTAGGGTTCTACAAGGTAAGTGAAGCATGTCTACCTATGATATGTTACTCATTGCTAGCTATCCAATTCTACCTATTGAATTGTCACACCTTGTTTTAATTGACGGGTTGTATTCCTTAATACCATTCGTGGGGTGGCGTACGTACTTCCCCAACTCTATAAGCTCCTACTTCACTCCTATGTCGAGCCTGCAAGAAGCTTCTAACATGGGATCATTAGAATTCTCTCATGCATTAAATACAACCATAATAACCTAGTTGATGAGTGTGTAAATACTTATCATTTTTATCGTATTTGAACTACCAAAACATCCAAAAACACTCAGAAACGCATCAAAATACTGAAATTATCCCAAAACTGTGTTTTATATGTTTTAGATGCAAAATGTTTAAAAACAAATGAAAAACGAACAAAGTTTGCATAACTGGCAGTTTCAGTCCCCCAACTTTCAAAAATTGGCAAAAATAGTCCCTGAGCACTTATTTGGAAAGAAAAGTCACCAAAGGTCCTTTTGAAATCATAAGTTATCATATTTAGTCCTTTGGTGAAAAATCTGAAAAGTTTTGAGAATTTACAGTTTTGGTCCCTGGAGTTTCAGAAATTGACAGAATTGGTCCCTGGTGGGAAATTTTTGGAAGAAAAAGCATTTATGGTCCTGTGGTTACTTATTTTGGCCAGATTAGTCCTTGGAATGAAAGTTTGGTGAAATGGCAATTTTAGTCCCCGGGGTTTGGAAATTTACAAAAATGGACCCTGGGTGTTTATTTGTGAAAAATTACATTTTGGGTCCCTGGGTTATTGAAGTTATCAACTTTGGCCCTTGTGATAACTTTGGAAAACTACACAAATCAGCCCTCAAAATTCAGATTTACAAATATGATCCTTGTGATTTCCTAAGTTACTAAAATACCAGATGGACTCATTTTTTATTATTAATACAAGTTCAAACCAAACCTTAAACCACCCCAAGCCCAATCTTAACAACAGGCCCATTCCACCCTTAATATTACCCACCCCCATTTTATTTAACCAGGGTCAAAGAAAAAAGTCAAACGAACCACCTTTAGTTATCTTTTTTCCCCCTTCCTCACGTGTGCCTGCTACACACTGCAAAAACCAACACCATCATCACTCCCTATCACACTCTATCTCTGCCATCATCACCAATTCACCACTCCATGTTTCCCCCTCCAAACAGAACCAAACAAAACACATTTAATGCTCCTTATATCTCTACAAGTAAAAGTGCCCAATTGCTTATATCTTTTTCCCGCCAAATTGAAATTAAAGGCCAGGATTCAATTGACTAATCCAACGACCCAGAAACAATGTGGGAAAGGTGCCAAGGACTCCTGGAAGTATAAAAGAAGAAGAAGAGAGAAGCAGAGGGAAGCCCTAGATAGTTAATGGGTATTTAGAAGTAGAGTAAAATAGAAGCAGTCAAGTAGGGTTTTTAGCTTAATTTAAGTTTTTAGTCTCAGTTTTAAAAGCTTATTGTAATTTCTTTATCACTCAATTTAGTTTTAATGAAATCCTAGTTTTAATTTCAAGGCTTTGTCCAAATTTTCATTGTGGCTAGTTACTGTTTGATGAAATGCTTAACTTAGTTTAATTCATATTTTTTGTTCTTCAAAACATAGTTAATCTATTCTCATGAGTTCATTAGATTACATCAGCCTTTATGTTCACAAAATCTCATAAACATACCAGAAATAACCATTTGTTTATTTGCTTGTTGTAGAACTTAATTTTCAGTTGTAACAGTTTTTATAAGATAATTAGTCATATTAGTGTAGAATCTATCACAAGTTAACATGTTTGCAAGATATTTCATTTAAAAACCAAAATCAGTGAACCCTTCAGGGGTGTTTGGCTAAATGGTTATCTGAGTATTCTTGTTGATTTCTGGCTTAGTTCTCTGCACCATTAGTTCACTTTAGGCTAGCATAGGATTATTAGAACATAAAACCAGAAGGCTATTAACAAAAAGTCAAAAATCAAAGTGTAGCCTCATGTATCATCCATTGTTAGGTTTTTAAATGGCATAATCAGTAATTTAGTTGTAGTAGTTGTGTTAATAGCTTAATTTAGTTTCATATTACCTCATAACATGATTTCAAGTCACTAGGAGTCACTTAAATCTCACATAAGTCAACTGTGGTTCTAAACTTAAAAAGTCAAATAGTTTGGTTCTCAGTTTTTTTAAAATATTGAGAGATTTTTCATTGGGACATGTGTAGGAGTTAGGACCTGTAACCTTGGATTTATGATATTTGGTAGTTTTTGTTTGGTGTACTAATTTTAGATTAATTTTTAGATTTTTCTTTAATAGCTTATTAACTGCTTAAAGTTGGATAGTTGTAAGTTAACTGCCCTGCACCCAGGAACTGACCCACTTTTAATCAGCCATAGATTGTTCAATTCTTGATCATTTGTTTTGCCCTTTGCTGTTTTAGGTATCCCCTTAGGTGGAATTTAGGTAATTGCTTCTAGTTTTTCCATCAGTGCTTATTAGATTGCTTAATTTAGGCCTAACTTATTGTTGTTCTTGGTCTGCTGCTACTGCTGTTCACATGCCAAGCTTGTTGATATTGTTAATCTGTTTGATTGAGCTGTTCATTGTCATTGTTTGTTATTATGGAATCAGTAACATTAATGTTTGTTTAGTTAGCTTATTAGCTCACTTGGCTGAGCTTTTTGACTTATTGTGTTTGGTTGCCAAATTTCATAAGCTCACCTAAAATTTTAACACACCACTGTTGGTGCTCTTAGGCTTGCACAAGCTTCTCCTAGCATCTTATTTTTGAGCTTTCAAGCCTTTCTGACTTATTTTGGACCTTCCAAGCTTATGCAACCCCTCAGATTAGCTTGTGACCTGTGGACTTTCAAAAACTCCAAACTGAACCATACCCTGGTTCAGTTGTGACAAAGCTCTTTCCCCTAGCCCTTTTCCTAGTCTATACATAAGCTTATCCTGAGCTTGTGGTTTTTTTGGAATGCCCCTCAGGACATTTTATCAGATCACCATTTCATTGGGTCCCTGGATCACCCAGGTGGGCCCCGCAGTGGGCTGCAAGTGCCCTCTCAGGCCTGTTTGGTTCTCAGGGGAGTTTAGAGTTGCTTATTCAAAATTATTGGCTTATTCAGTAGGTTTTCTTTGTGATCTAGCTTATTCTCTGTACATCTTAACTGTTTGTACCCTTAGTTGCCCTTAGTTCCTTCCTGGTAGCTTATTGTAAGCTTATTCTGAGCTTGAACTTCCTTGTGAGCTTGAAAGCTTGGACTGTTAAGCTAATAAGCTCACATAGGGCTTATTCCTTATTTCCAAAAAGTTTGTTTTTATAAAAGTTCATCATTTACAGCAATAAAATGGTTTTGTAAAAGAAAATCCAAAAAAAAAAAAAAAAAAAAAAAAAACAAATTTAAGTTTTAGTGATAGCTTCTATTTAATGTAATTTAGGTTTTTAATTTTTCTTTTTAAATTTTTGTTAAGTACTTATATGATTTTATATTTTTCTTAGATTCCTGACATATTAAAGTATTTATAGGAATTTTCTTAGATTTTTCCTTTGTCATTTAGTATTATTTATAATTAATAATAGTTTAATCAATAATTAATTAATATTAGTATTTTAAATAGTTTAATTAGTTTTTATTAAGCAACAGTATCTTTTTAAATTTTTCCTAGGATTTATTAGTCATAAAGTAATTTTAGAAAATAGTTTCATAATTTCTACTGTTCAATTAGTATTTATTTTAATTTAAATTAGTTTAATTAGTAATTAATTAATAATAAATAATTAAAAAGCAAAAAAAAATAGATTTTCTGTTTTAAAATTAGTTTTATAATATTTCAGATTTTTCTAAATTTAATTTTCATTTTTCTAGTTAATTTTCATAATTAATTAATAATTAGTATAATTTAGTTAAGTAAAAAGTAACTAATAATTAGTAATTAATTAACAATAATTAATTAAATAGTGTAAAAAATGTTTTTCTTTTTCTAAAAATTTTCTTTTATCATTAGGATTGTAAAAATGCAATTTTCATATCCATAGGTATTTTATTTTACAAAACTCGCGTTTTATTTCGTACGTTAACGTAACTTTAAATCAAACGTATACGTTTTTAGGTTTAGCTCACGTTTTTAGTAAATCTGATCATCAGTAATCGTTTGTATAGTGTTTCTAAGTTATTTTCATTCCTCATATCTTAGTGTAACCATACAAATCACTCAAACCCCTTTCCCGTCCAAATTCACCCGATCACAAACCCGTTTTTATACCATCCACACCTCATCGGGACATAACGACCCGGGGAAACCCTATACTTCCGCGGAGATTCGGTCTGAGACGTTTGACTTAGTTGACCATTCACCTGGTCAACTTAGTTGACCGTTTGGGACTAATCACTAGTACACATTGGTTCATGTTTCTTAAGACGTTCAAGCATGTTACCTATGAAAGTCTGCCAGTTTTCTTAAGCCTAACATCGAATACAATCAATCAAACAAGAGACAATAGGAATCAAGAATTATAAGCTAAATCAACTAGACCTATCAAAGTGTCACACCCTAATTGATGAAGATAGATACAAACATCAACAAGGAATCAATAAGATCTAATCAATTATATACAAATTTCACATAAACATAAGTAGACACAAGGTGAATTAGCAAAACATCATCAAAGAAGAGCAAGCAACAATGATAATGGAAAACATGATTAAGATAGAATCAACAAACCAATACATGATGTTTATGAAGTGATTGAAACCCTCTAAGTTGCTAGAAAAACACCTACCTAAACCCAGGAATCGACCTTAGGGTTTAGGGCTTACAAAAAGTGAAGTTATGATGTTATATTTATAGGCAAGTTTTCTGTCGGCAAGGCTTGACGGCGTCACCCCGTAAAGAGTGATGGCGTCATGACCAATTTTTCTTCACCAAATTGTAGATTTCTTCGTCCTCTTCGCGTGGGCTTTTGAATCACCTAAATCCGAGTTCGTATGCAAAAGTTATGACCAAAACAATATCAGCTACTTCACGCACAAGTCTTGACAAGTTAACACGTGACGGCCTACGTGACGCCTTCAGGAAATTTTCTAGGCCATCACTCTTTAATTTAACACATGACGGCCTTGGGTGACGCCGTCATCTCCAATGCACAAAACTTTCTGGACCGTCACGGACTTTATCCACTTCCACCTCTTGTATTACTCTTGACGCCGTCATGAAGAAGCTTGTGACACCGTCAGGTACTGTTCCCAGCAAGAAAAATTAAGACTTTGCCGTTTTCTTTACTTTTATGCTCCAAAAACGTCCAAAATGCCTCCTTTTCCAGAATTCACTCCAAAAGTACCTAAAATCACAAAAGGAACGATTTAGGGCAATATTTGATCAAATAAATTCAATTCCAGGCTTAAATGACCCCCTAAAAACGGATCATTTTTCGCCTCATCATATACCCTTACACTTGAGATTTGTTTGTCCTCAAGCAAATGCGCTTTTATTCTAATCAAAATACAAGTTAAGGGTCATTTAACACTAATATAAAAGTAATTACAACAAATAATCGTTCCACTAAAGACCAAAGACAAGCACGGAGGTCATACACTAGCACCTCACAAAGGTTTCTTTATCTTTCTGTGAGCATTGTGTTATCAGCAAGCAACATCGCCTAAATATTCAAAACATCAAATTTTAGAAGTGTACCTATTCTAGAAATGGTTCACTTTGATGTATGGCAGGCACTGGTTCTATCCCCGGGAGGAGCAAAGTATTTTGTATCCTTCATTGATGACTATTCCAGGAAATGTTGGGTGTACCCAATCAAAAAGAATTCTGATATGTTTGAAGTTTTCAAAGTTTATAAAGGGCGGGTTGAACTTAATTCAGGAAAGAAGATCAAGTGTATCTATTCTAGAAATGGTTCACTCTGATGTATGGCAGGCACTGGTTCTATCCCCGGGAGGAGCAAAGTATTTTGTATCCTTCATTGATGACTATTCCAGGAGATGTTGGGTGTACCCAATCAAGAAGAATTCAGATATGTTTGAAGTTTTTAAAGTTTACAAAGGGCGGGTTGAACTTGACTCTGGAAAGAAGATCAAGTGTTTGAGGACAGATTATGGAGGCAAATACACTAGTGATGAATTTGATACCTTTTACAAAGGGCGGGTTGAACTTGATTCTGGAAAGAAGATCAATGTCATACACTCCTCAACAGAACGGAGTGGCAGAGCGGATGAATAGAACCTTGTTAGAAAGAGCAAGAGCAATGTTGGCAACTACAAGTTTGGAAAAATCATTCTGGGCAGAAGTAGTCAATACCGCATGCTATGTGATAAATCATTCACCTTCAACTGCAATTGAGTTGAAGACACCGATGGAGATGTGGATGGGAAAGCCAGTCAACTATTCAAACCTTCATATATTTGGAAATCCTGTGTACGCGATGTACAATTCAAGGAGATGAATGAGAAAAAATTCAAGAGAATGAAGAAGTTGATAGCACTACAAGAGAAACAACATCAATACAGGTGGAAAAGCAATTTCAGTCGACTGATTCTTCTGAAGCCATACCACAGCACGAGGTGAATGAGACAACGAGTCTCAAGCTCCAGTGACTCGTACTCTTAATCGTGAAAGAAAACGTCTGGTGTGGCACTCGGATTATGTTTTAGAGGGCAACGTTGCATATTGTCTTCTTAAAGATGAAGGAGAGCCATCAACTCTTCAAGAAACACTAAATAATCTAGATTTGTCATTCTGGATGACAACAATGCAAGATGAAATCGAAGCTTTTTACAAGAGTAAAACGTGGGAACTGGTGCCACTACCAGCAGGTAGAAAAACCATTGGAAACAAATGGGTGTATAAGATCAAGAGGAAAGGTGATGACCAGGTGGATAGGTATCATGAAAGATTGGTAGTCAAAGGATATGCTCAAAAAGAAGGAGTCAACTTCAATGAAATATTTTCCCCTATGGTTTGAATGACAAATGTTCAAGTGGTTCTGGCAATGTGTGCTACGTATGATTTACATCTAGAGCAGCTAGATGTGAAAACTACATTTCTTCATGAAAATCTTAAGGAAGAAATTTACATGCTCCAACTAGAAGGTTTTAAACAAAAAGGAAAAGAGAACTTGGTTTGCAGGTTAAACAAATCTTTGTACGGTTAAAGCAGGCGCCGTAGTGTTGGTACAAGAGATTTGATTCTTTCATCATTTTTCTTAGATATAACAGACTACACGTAGACCCTTGTGCATATTACAAGAGGGTTGGAAACAATGATTTTGTCATCTTGCTGTTATATGTTGACGGCATGTTGGTAGCATGCCCCAACAAAGATCGTATCAATAAATTGAAGGCTCAACTGGCTAGGGAATTTGAGATGAAAGACCTTGGACCCGCAAACAAGATTCTAGTGATGTAAATTCACTGAGATAGACTTAGCAGGAAAATTTGGCTTTCACAGAAAAGTTATGTGAAGAAAATCCTGCAAAGGTTTAATATGCAAGATTGTAAGCCAATATCAACCCCCTTTCCTACTAATGTCAAGTTATCCTCCAAGATGAGTCCTAGTAGTGAAAAAGAGAGGATGGAGATGTCTCGAGTACCATATGCATCAGCAGTGGGAAGTTTAATGTTCGCGATGATTTGTACAAGACCAAACATTGCACATGCAGTGAGAGTAGTGAGTCTGTACATGGCGGAACCTGGTAGAGAGCATTAGGAAGCTGTGAAGAGGATCCTTAGATACATTAAAGGAATGTTGAATGCATGAACCGGTGCCAGCCTTTGTGATAAAGTTATTTACAAGTTTGCCATGGACTACTACTATAAATAGAAAGTTTGTAGTCTCATTCAAAGCATCCCAAAACAAAGCAATACACATAGTGTTTTGTGTTTCTTTCTCTCCTAGTACGTAGTCTTTGAGAAGTATTAGAGAGTTTTTAATATCTCCTAATACAAGAGATAGAACTATTAGTGTTTATCCTTGTAATTAGAGAGAATGTGTAACTCCTAATTTTCTACATAGTGAAACGTATCTTTCCTTGCCTGCGGTTTTTACCCTATTGTGGTTTTCCATGTTATATCTGGGAGTCATCTTTTATTATATTTCTATTTTAGTTGTGGGTTTGCTTCATTCTGATTTCACTTTTCTCAACAATAGATTGTTATGTGTTTAAAGATGCCGTATGCATCATCATAACACGCCGTATATATAGTGTCAGATTAGGTTAAAGACAGTGGAAAATGTAGTTATCTCCAAAATAGTTTATAAAGTTATCCCATAAAATTCTCACTAAAATTGTCCATTTGTTTCAAAGAATATCGTTTATTTTGTAATTAAATCTTTTAAAAACAATATTTAAATTATCACATTAAACTGTAATTAAAGTAAATAATTATTCTGATTTGTGATTATTCTGATATGTGGATTAGGTCAAATTATTAGTTGTATAAGTTTATAGATTTGGAGTTGTAAGATATAATTCAAGAAAATGTGTTGGTCTAGTAGTTATCATCCTTGTTAATATTACCAAGAGCCAAGGTTCTAAATCTGTGTATGCTTATTTTTAAACATATTATTCATCGAATTTTAGTCAACAAATGCATGCTTAGATGACTTTAATTGTATGATGACATGGCTGTAATTTGTGCTTATTTGGCTTTATTGAGGGTGATGTGGCTTTATGATGTGGCATGCCTCATGTTATATATATATATATATATATATATATATATATATATATATATATATATATATATATATAGAGGAAATATATTAGCTACAATTTTTTTAGCCAACTCCCTACAATTTTATGTTATAATTTGTGGGATCCTGAATTTTCTGGTGGGTCTCTGAATCATTTTAGTGGGTCCCGAATCATTTTTTGTGTAATTTTGGTGAGGATTGTAGCTATCTTGGCTACAATAATTGTTGCCAAGATATCCCCATACATATATATATATATATATATATATATATATATATATATATATATATATATATATATATATATATATATATATATATATATATATATATATATATATATATATGGAAGGGATCCGGTACATTTTTAGATTTTAGTGCGGATGTACGGACGAATCTCAGCCCTCCATCTAGTCAACCATCTGAAAAAAGCGGAGTGGCATTATCGTAAATATCCTGACTTTTTTAAAAATCGTTAATATCACAGTAGATTTTTTTATTGAAAAAAATTCAAAAAAATCTGAAAAAATTAAAAAAAAAATAAAGAGAACAACAAATAATTATAAATCACTGAAAAAAATTTCAAAAAAAAAATCATTTTCATCGTTAAAGATATTGTGATATTAGCGTATGATTTTGACTTTTTTACAAAAGTCAAGATCTGATCTTGACAAAGTCAAGATCAGATCTTGAATTTTGTAAAAAAGTCAAAATCAGATTCTGACATCACATAAACTTTTTTTTTAATAAAAAATTTAATATCACAATAACTTTTTTAATATCATAAAAACTTTTTTTTAATAAAATTGTTAATATCTCCGTAACTATCATGCTTTCTTAATATCAAAGTTAATTTTTTTTAATATCACCGCAACTTTTTCTTAATATCGTAATAAAAAAAACAATGATATTAAGTTTTTTTTACTAATATTGCCGTTTATTTTTTTTATCACCGTAACTTTTCTTAATATCATAATAAAAAAAACAGTGATATTAATTTTTTTTACTAATATCAAAGTTACTTTTTAAGTAAAATATTGTTAATATCACGGTAGCACTCATAATATCTTTAATATCACATTAACACTCATAATCACAAAACAAAAAAGTTCTCAGAAAAATCTGACAAAAAAAAAAAAAAAAAAAAAAAAAAAAAAAAAAAAAAAAAGGGTAAAGAAGACAACAATAGTAAGGATCCCTTAAAAGGAAAAAAATTAAAAAAAATCATTTGCATGGTCAATTGGTACCGTGATCGTTGCGTCAGATCTTGATTTTTTTACAAAAAGTCAAGATCAGATCTGGATGGGCGGGTCAGATCTATCCGCACATCCGCACGAATTAAAAACATCCGCACGTGATCCTTTGCATATATATATATATATATATATATATATATATATATATATATATATATATATATATATATATATATATATATATATATATATATATATATACTTTTTAAAATAATGGTAAAACACAACATAAACAAGCACTTACAA